>JAVTVY010027867.1:0-103777 GCA_036873755.1 Hanleya hanleyi
ATCACGTGAGAAACGTACAAGAGGACGCAAGATTAATCCCTAATGTGAATTTACCTTACCTGACAATTAGGACTGTTAGATTTTACCACACTGACGCAATCAATGGTGATCACGAAACATGAGCAGAATGTAGCCTGTCTTCTCACGCCGAAATTGTATTCTACACAATAAAAAATTATGTGTTGATATTCACTCACGTAATGTACACATAGAGATAATCCCTAAATGTGCTAAGCTTAAATCTTCCAGAGTTAAGTTTGAGTCGTTGAAGTGTAAACTTTTGTCAAATAAAACCATTTAGTGTCAAGAATAACACTTCAAAATTTGAATCGAAAGCTCAAAGAGATGTGTAGATGAGTTTGAGCACTCAGACATAGTGGGTAATTGTTGTTCATTGAAAATGAATAAGGGTTTGTATGTACTAATTTAGTTTGTGTTGTGTTCCTCACGCGCGTTGTCAACTGTGTTTTCCACAGGTTTTATTCACTGTTTGAGCCTTATCCATAGAGCTGCTCGAGTGTCTATTGACGATATATGCGTGGGATTCAGTAACTCCATAAACCAAAAGGATATAGGTATTCAAATGAGTACAATTTGTGCAACCCTTTTTTCGGCGGATTATGTTCTATTATGAATACAAAAAAAATGTAGAAAAAATAATTTCCACTGTCGCGGTACATATCGCATGCTGATAGCAAAATACGAATGTAGCGTGCAAGATCTATGGCATTAGGTTTCGTCACTTGTGTTAATTCCGATCAACCCGGGGCTAAGGGTCACATGAACTCATGTATTTCAATGTCCTAATGGTGTTCATATGAACAGGTACAATCAAAGCGTGACTGAGATACAGTATACTCTATATAGATAACGACTTTAACGAAAATCATATGGTTTAAGAATACTTATCAGCAATACGGATTTTCTATTTTTGGATCATCATGATGTTTTGCCGGCATCAATGAAAAATGCTGATCACTTCTATCTTGCAGGAAACTAGACTATTTTATGTATACTAAGATATATTTTTTTAATTTGGTGCTAATGCTGTTATATAGATTAGGTATTTGGATTATAGACGCGGAAATCCTTTAATGGATGACGGCTGAATATTGAATGACGGACTAGATGCTTAATTGTATTCTTCCCATTCACCAAAAGTTATATACGCGATATCCTCGCTTTGGATACTCCTTATACACGCGACGTCTCTCGTAGTTAGAGTTACGGCTTCAAACGACTGCAAAGAACTTACCTGCAAACCGACTTCATGACAAAAGGGAGACCATTACGAGACGGACTTGCCCAACTACCTGTTTTAGACAGTAATATTTCAGAGAGACATGCATATTTTAAGGCTCATGTTTTGCAGAATTTGATGGGTGAAGAACAGGGGTTCAGTTTACCATGTGAAATAAACATGTCGGTAAGAATTTCCTGCTCTGTACTCTCAAGCCACTGTCTTAACCGAAGGTAATGTTTCATATGTCTCATGGATAATACATTTCTGGCTTGTTCATTGTTTATTTTTCCGGTCTGATCTTTTCAATATTTTTGTCAGTGATGACTCTCAGCAATACATTTCCTTAATGTACTCTGACGTCAGTGTTTTTAAGTTTCATTCCGAAAAACTTTGGTTATTATATTTTCAACAATCACGGGCAACAATAAATGTCTGGCTTGTACTCGCAGGCCACTGTCTCAGTCCAAAAGGAATCTGTGATAGCTAAGGGACAATACATTTTTCCCCTCTTCTCTCATGCCACTGTTTTAGTGTCAAGAGTAAGTAGATTATTGTCGAAAGCAGACAGCACATTTCTGACATTTTCTTTCAAACCGGTGTTGAATGCTTTGGCCTGTCCTCTTAATAGTTTATTCCGAAGGAGAACTTTGGTGATGACGATTAGCAATACATTTCTAGCATGTATGCGCAAGCCATTATTTTCTCCTGATGGAAAACATTGGATACCATTTTTTTTTTCAATACGAGCGTCTGGACCGTCATTCAATATTCAGCCGTCATTCATTAAATAATTGCAGCATCCATAATACAAATTACGTCTGGTCCGTTTTCAACATAATTCGTCCATTAAAGAAGACCTATTCCAAAGACCCATTCCATATTCCATATAACAATATTAGCGCCAAATTCAAAAAGACAATCATAGTATACATAAACATAGGCTAGTTTCCTGCAAGAGAGAAGCGGTTCCAAAAATACCAAATCCGTATCGCTGATCAGTGTTCTTAATCCATAATATTCGTTAAAAAATTCGTTATGTAGAGAATGATGTATCTGCGTCACGCTTTGATTGTGTATGTTCACATGAACATCATAGGGATATTGATTTACATGGGTTGATACGGCCCCTAGCCTCCGGTTAAGCGGAATTACACACAGGTTACGAAAAGTAAACGCCATAAATCTTGCACGCTACTTTCGTAATTTGCTATCAGCATGGGATATGTATCCCCAAATTTGAGAAACTTTGAGTGAATTCGCTTGGTGGCATAGCCCTGGCCTGTTTTATAAGTTTCTGCAATAATGGTATCTGACGTGGATCAAAATCGTCACATGTAATACAGGATCTAGTAAATGCTACTAGGCAAGATGTGTATACGCCATATGCAGGTCTCACTGGAATATTGCTGTCCAGAAAGGGACAGTTTACGATATCGAAATTGTAATCGTCTCTTTTGTCGCTTCAATTCTACAGAGATATAGGTTTAAATATGATGTGCCGTTAGGGTTATCTGTAGTTTCTTTCAAATCCAGTGACGGTGGATATATATCCTTCACTGTGTCGTGTATATAGCGATTATCCACAGCGCGAAGATCGTCTCTAAGCGTTCAGTGAATTAGAAGGAACGAGCTTTGAAATGATCCATTTTTGAAAGCGCTTGTATATAGTCGTATTCATAAGAGAACAGATACAGTTTAGTCAAAAGGAGTGCACTATTAGTACCCTTCGAAATACCTATATGCTGTTGATATATTGTGTTGCCAAATTTCACATAGATACTATTAATGAGAATTCAAGCACCACTACATTCAAGAAACATCCCATAAATAATATCCCTCGTATGTAGTAGAGCTAAATAAAACATTAATATATCGGCGATCAGTTTCTATTACAGATATTATTAATGAACTTAGCCTTTCAATAAGATCATGGTGAAGAATTGTACTATAGGGAGTCGAGAAATCCCATGTGGATACATGTCTGTACGGTATGCGAACTTTATCATCAAGTTCTTCCGTAAGACATTTTGAATTTTCCAACATCCACATGCCATAACTACAGATAGTTTCGTTCATGCCGACAATAATTTATGCGACTGTATTTAGTTAAAACTGAAACTTTGATGTGCCAGTTCAGTAAACTTCAGGCCTATACTCCCAAGTGTTTCAGGCTGAAAGAAGTGCGTTCATTAAAAATATGACCAGGTTCTAATAAATCCATTCACAAACTGAACGTAATTTACCCATAATGTAGTAAACCCAGGTCTATGAGAATTCTAATTCTTTCAAATGCCTTAATGACAACAGGGCTGATCGTGGTGTTACTACATTTCTCACAGCTGTGTTGTGCTGTTATATAGCTCTCAGTATATTCTGTATTTTCCAACATCCACATACCTTTGCTCAG
Source organism: Hanleya hanleyi (assembly GCA_036873755.1). Lineage (NCBI taxonomy): Eukaryota > Metazoa > Mollusca > Polyplacophora > Lepidopleurida > Hanleyidae > Hanleya > Hanleya hanleyi. The sequence goes on from JAVTVY010027867.1 coordinate 3,651, forward strand.
TGTTTGGTTCTTCCAACAACCACGGGCGACAATAAGTTCATGCCGACAATAATTTATGCGACTGTATTTAGTTAAAACTGAAACTGTGATGGTGCCAGTTCAGTAAACTTCAGGCCTATACTCCCAAGTGTTTCAGGCTGAAAGAAGTGCGTTCATCAAAAATATGACCAGGTTCTAATAAATCCATTCACAAACTGAACGTAATTTACCCATAATGTAGTAAACCCAGGTCTATGAGAATTTTAATTCTTTCAAATGCCTTAATGACAACAGGGCTGATCGTGGTGTTACTACATTTCTCACAGCTGTGTTGTACTGTTATATAGCTCTCAGTATATTCTGTATTTTCCAACATCCACATACCTTTGCTCAGTGTTTGGTTCTTCCAACAACCACGGGCGACAATAAGTTCATGCCGACAATAATGTATATGCGACTGTATTTAGTTAAAACTGAAACTGTGATGGTGCCAGTTCAGTAAACTTCAGGCCTATACTCCCAAGTGTTTCAGGCTGAAAGAAGTGCGTTCATTAAAAATATGACCAGGTTCTAATAAATCCATTCACAAACCGAACGTAATTTACCCATAATGTAGTAAACCTAGGTCTATGAGAATTCTAATTCTTTCAAATGCCTTAATGACAACAGGGCTGATCGTGGTGTTAGTACATTTCTCACAGCTGTGTTGTGCTGTTATATAGCTCTCAGTATATTCTGTATTTTTTTATCAAGTATGTTATTGTTACTACATGTGGTATTGTTATTGTTACTACATGTGGTATTGTTATTGTTACTACATGTGGTATTGTTATTGTTACTACATGTGGTATTGTTATTGTTACTACATGTGGTATTGTTATTGTTACTACATGTAGTATTGTTATTGTTACTACATGTGGTATTGTTATTGTTACTACATGTGGTATTGTTATTGTTACTACATGTGGTATTGTTATTGTTACTACATGTGGTATTGTTATTGTTGCATTTAAGATTTAGATCTTGAATGTCTCTATATGAAAAATTTGAAACAAAACTTCAAACAAATGTAAGGCATCCTTCATGCACTAGCATTGTCAGTTTTGTTATCCCACTTTTGGAAAATAGCTCTTTTTTATGTGTCTACCTAAAATGTTTTTACTGTGTCAGTATGATTTTATCCACACTCAATCATGGTGGAGTTCACACCACAGTCATGAGATATACTCACAACAATGTCCTCTTCATTTTATATAGTTTCAACCATATGTTTGCTTAAAAATAGATACATATCAAAGTCTATAGGCTCTAGTTATTTTTTTAACGTGAAGTTCATATAATACTAATCTGCTTTCTATACTGTCACACACATTCGCATCCTAGCGTTTGGGCGATATATGACCGAGTTCACAGTAAGCATTCGGTGTGGTCATTTCATACTTGATTATTGATATTTCCAGAAATTTAACATGCTGTGGGGGTTTCTTGTCAAAGCTACTGAGATACCTGCCCCTGCAGTATATATATCATGTGCGCGGTCTGTAAATGACGCACGAGATAGACGGCAGCGGGAGAAAATACCACACGTGTGTGCATGCTCATATTTGTGCAGTTTCGCCAGTAAAAAATCATATGGTTAGACCTGCTTTTCAATACACGCCCACAAAGGAGGTGTTCGCTTTAGATGGATATTTTTCCCTTCAGAGACGCTCTCTGCTGCTCTATTGTCGCGCTCCGAGCCGGCCGGTAAATTGTGACGTAATGCTCAGGCATTCCCCAACTCTTTGTCAGACAGGCGAGGCCAGTCTAATGGGAAATTGTGGTTCATATTCTAGTACGGATAACATTGGCACATGCATAATCACTTGGGAAAGCAAGCGTCACCACTTGTTGAGGGTTATTTCCTTAATAAAGGCCTTGATCAGACAAGTTTAACCGTATAACTTTTCAATTCATAGTTATACTTTCCGATGCTCTAAGACGAAATTATATATGTGTAACAATTAATTTTTTGCTCTGCTGGATCATCAGAATATTCGAATACTGAACAAGTGGTCTGACTTGGTGTGTGGAGTTGTTTGTGTGCAATTCTATTCACGAATTAAAATAAAATAAGGGATTAGTACGTGCGTATAGGGGTTCGCTGTCTTTATTTCACGTCACTATTGCACTTTAATGTCGAAAATGCAGATGGGAGAAAAAAGGAAGAATGAAAAAAAAAAAATCGGGTATTTGGAGATTCGAACTAAACAGTTGGTTTCTTTCAATCTGTAGCCCGACACTGTAACCATTCGGCCAAGCAGCTGTTACAATTATCAAGTTGAGGAATCATGTGCCGAATGGCGGAGAACTACACCCTTTCAGAGCATTACAAGCGTTTTGACATATTTCAATATTATGAAAATATGACACCTTTAACCAAAACGATTTTCCAGTATTATTTTGAATCAAACCTACCGCATTTCGGTATGTAAGACTCGTTTTGGTTAAAGGTGTCATATTTTATATATGAAGGGAATTCCCTTCAAGAATATCGCCAAAAATTGCAAAAACAAACAAATGCTTATTTTCTAATACTCGTAATATTTTTTTGACAAATCTCTTCTCGGTGAAAATTGAGGATATGAAAATTCAGTATTTTCTCTCTCCAGCTAATAACTTTTAAAGTAAACGAGAGGAAATTATATTTTCGGTTTATAAACGCAACACACTAAGGGAAAAAATACGGTCAAACCGAACATCTCCTTTCCAAAGCGTCTGTAAGAATTGAAGGCCTGCAGCAGGAAGAACGCAGACTTACGCTGTGGTAGAGGATGGATCTTTGGCACTTCGTTCTCTACTTCAACCACGTAACGCAGAATGATACTTCCACCAAGAAGCGCAGAATAACAATTAGGATACGTGTATGAACCATGTGGAATGATCCATGACTTAAATGTGTAAATAAAATTAAAAAACAAGTCACCCACATCTACACATTGGCAGATTGTTTTCTATCATTTTTCCAGAAAATGTTGCTGTTTCCTCAGAAATAGGACAGTTCACATGCTATAATTTACCATTGGATATTTTCCACAAAGCAGCAGTTCAAATTGATCAATTGAAATCGTACGCACAGAAGACCATTTGCCACACTGTACAAATGTTGACCAATGGTGGAGTTTCTGCATGGTGGCGTTCGTGTATTATTTTTAGATATCTATATATATATAATCCACATTTCAAACGCATACACCTTAACAATTATCAGATGTCGTATAAAGAATTAATGAATTGACTCTTAGAGTGATCAGTTATCTCCATCTCGCATCATTTATTTCCGGTTCCTATTTCAACATTTTAATTCTCGTTTTCTTCCAGAATGGCACAAGTGACACCCACTTGGTAGTAGACAAGGAGTTAGACGATGCCGCCCAGGACGCTGAGGCTCGAGGACAATGGTCAGGGAAACTAGACTTCCTCCTCTCCTGTATCGGGTACGCTGTGGGTTTAGGCAACGTCTGGAGATTCCCTTATCTCTGCTACAGGAATGGGGGAGGTAAGAATTGGTCAAATATCAGCATTTAAACCCAAAATCTGTCAAATCGACTTGAAAATCCATTTGAACATCGTGTCTTGTTCGCATCATTAAAAACTGCTACAACCTCTTCTCTTCTGCAAGAAACTAGGTTGTACCTAATTATATTTGTTCGAGACTTGTCATGCGATTATTGTAATGTGTCGGCAGTACAATATTCTGCAATTGCAGTACATCTTCAACAAGTCACCGTAAGTTCAAACAAATGTTCGGCAATTAGGCTCGGGTGAACTATGTTTTTTTATGCTGGAGAGCAGCAGATTGTTAAGAGCCTGCCACAAAGTAGTTGGTCTGCCTGGTGACACCCAAGTAGCTGATGAACTTTCCAACTTTAGGCTTTATATTATATATCCCTTTGGACATTGTTTTTTCGAAATAACTTTCTCTAACATCTTCTTAGGCTGAAATTGTTCAGTAATTATTCTAGGATTGTTTTTCTGAGAACTGATGGAATTCACTACCAGGATAGTAATAATAATATGCAAATACTATAAACCGAAGAACCACCAAAGTCATGGTTAATATAGTAGTTGATCAAAAACATATGGTATGTCTGAACCAATATGGTCAAATTTACCAAATCCTCTTGACAAGTTTTAACCAGTATGTCTGAATAATCATGTCAAGGCAAGCACCTCAAATTCACAACAGCAATTCACTGTTCATTGATGTACACCAAAACTATTTAATCTCGTGGGGTGATAAAATTGGAATTATTCACCTGTGGCCGTTCATCTTCATGGTGTTCAACTGAACACAATCAAAGTGTGTGTGTGTATATATATATAGAGAGAGAAAAACACTACACATAATGTAGAATATGAGCTAAAACTATATATATATATAAACGACTTGGAAATTGATTTGGATAAAGAATGCTGGTCGGTGATAAGGATTTTACACAAAAAATATCATGATGTCTTGCTGGCATAATTCAAAACTGTTGACCGCTTCTCGCTCCTCCTCTTTTTCTTGTTTTTATTTATTTTATTTTATTAGTGTTTTTTTTGCTGTTATTTTAGGCATATTTGGAATCGATGTTAACTGTCGTATGAAAAGGGTATTCCGATTATAAAGCAGAAATTCTTTTGTGGACGACTGAATATTAAATGTCGGGTCTGACGACTAGAATTCGCAAATCGTGAATATATCATTTTTTGGCCATTCTTTCGGATGCTTATTATCCTTTTGCTTTGAATAACTTATAATTGGGGACTTGCAGAAGTTTATGATTGCCACTGTTAACCAGACAGCACTAACAGTTCCGGTGTGATGGATAAGAATGTCCTGATGATTAGAGTCCCTTTTCATATCCTTTTCTATTGTAATCAAGGACGGACACTTGTCCCCAATGTGGAGAAAAATATCCTAGCTGGGTTAGAAGATAGGGGCCGGACACTCGTAGCCATCGGACATTCTTATCTTCTACACCGGTTTATCTTCTGCTGCTATTGTGCATGCCTCCCATTGCCGTTCACTGAATGACTCACTGATCCAACAATGACAAATATTTGTCCAGAAAAGTATAATAAATTAGCATGTGTATCCGTCCTGACCCGGACTTTTATCATTTTCATACATACGAATGCTGCTGATGCCTCAAGATACAGGATTTACCTTTCTGTGTAAACTGGCTCGTTTGGAGAAAATTTAGAGAAGTCTATCTCTTCTAAATCGCTATCCTTTGAATCATATAGACCACTAAATAAAAGTTCAAAATCTCATTCTTAATTTGGGGAAGCTTTTCTAACGTTCCTTATTTGTTTATCCGTTTGTTAACGTAATATTTGGTTTCTCGTGTTTATATGTATCTTCGATCCTATCAAATCTCCCTACGTTTGTCGTTCAAAGTCTCATCTAGTTTGCATAGTTCTAAATCGTTAAAGTTCTGATGTTTCCCTACACGTTATAGCTGTTTCGTTCTATTTTCATTGAGACTATAGTGACCGTGTACTCAATATTATTTTCGCTATCAAAGCATCTCTGAGATGCATTCCAACTTTCGGACACGAATTTCGCTATTCCTAAGAAAATTGGTCAATGACTAAGATGCTGAAATGGCATTAGCCCGGAATCATTAACATGCCCGAACTAAACCACTGAAACCCGAGTCTGTGTTATATACAGCTGGCTTATTCTTGCTGAATAAAACCTGTCTTGCGTAAACACCACGCCTCCTTCTGAATATTGGAATTGAAATGAAATATTCCATACATAACGAGGAAAATAATCAAGACTAACAGTTCAGTAGGCCAAACTAGTGCGAATGGCTTCCAAGATGTTTACATACATATTGCAAGTAATAATATGCACAAAAAGTAATTCACATGGAAGTTATCCAGGCTTCATTATCCTTACGTACCGGTACTTGTTAAAGAATGATCTTCACTCTGCAGTTGGGAACACCTTCCATTGTACTGGCTCCACTCGCTGGATCTACTTCAATAGTTACATTCATTTTACGGTATACAGAAGTATATGTGTTTGGATGACATCGCAAAACTGGCAATATAGTCTACATCATTAAATTCAGCTGACTCAAGGTCCGAATAGTATGTTGCATTATTATCCCAGTGGATAGAGTGATGGATGGAAGTGACAAAACCCAGTACCCCTTAACTGAACTGTTATACAAATATGAAAACTTTGGTTAGTCAGATAAATTGGTTGTGTGGACTAAATATAGAAACGTTCTTCTTCTTGATAGCATGACTGTTATTGACTGTTATTGAAATATGTATCGGTATTTGGAAATATAATTGAGATACAATCGGTTTGAAAATATTTAATAATTAGGAGCCATTACGAAGAATAAAACATATGACACGTGTTAGTGCAGGTATAAAATATCATATAATCCTATCATAAACCTGCCAACATAAACCGGTCAAATAGGGGAAAATGGAGTTTATTATATGAGCAAGTCAAAACGGGTCAACATGTACGTTGTTGTGTCCGTGCTGTATTAAACGAAGGGATTTCTTGCAATAAGGTCATGAGAATCAACATTCATTGGGGATGGAAATTTTCGGCGTCCTCATGCAAAAGACCGAATTCGCATGTCGTATAAACCAATAAGTAAGCACGAATAAAATATAAATACACATGAACATGAGTTCGCTTCTTGAAAGTATAAGTATTTTCAATGATGTGGGGGTACTAGAAGAGTGATATATTTGCAACATTTTTTCAAAATGTTTGCTTTTCTGCGGATAAAAGTGGGCAGACTCTATACTTACTAATTTATCCTGGTCATCTCCCTAGTCTCAGGGATAAAGCAGATATTTAGGTGACAGAATCAGCCCCCTCCCCCGGACTGCGGTGCCCCCTAAATGGCCAAATATGGTTAATATTTATGCCAGAATCCACACGGTTAGGTGGAACTTTTCAAATTTTAGCATTTACCCTATCACCAGACCATTCACCGCTATAATCGTATGGCGTGCTATGACAGCCTAAGAAGATGAATAAATGCGTCAGATCCGTCATTTATTGGGACCCGTCGTCTATTAAGAGTTTCCAAGGTCCATAATCCAAAGACCTGTTTCCTTAATAATGTTAGCACGTAAATTAACATAATCGAATTATAAGAGTAAATTGTAGTTACTTGAAAGATAGAAGCGGTCAATAGTTTTCAATGATTCATACCAACAACATCCTTTCGCTTTATATAAAACTAATTGATAAAAGAAAAGGAGCATATGATTGAAACCTGCTTTTGGTACCTAACCCATTGGTGTTCTTCTTCAGCCGTCTTCCTTATCCCGTATGTCATCATGTTGGCCTTGGCCGGGTTACCTCTCTTCTTCATGGAGCTGGCCTTTGGACAATTCACCTCCCTCGGTGCTGTCACCGTCTGGAGAATCAACAGATTCTTTAAAGGTAAGACGTTTTCTGTTTCATTATCAAATGTAATGTTTTCGCAAGAAAAAAGTAGGGTTTTTTTAACTGTGTCGAAAATAGTGATACCATTCTAGTTGGTATGCATGCCATGCTTTGCATCTGCTAACTTCGAAAATGCGAAATTCTGAACCACCATAACCTATATATAAAACTTTGCTTCCCTCTTGAACTCGTCAGTGAAAGTCGGTTTACTCTCGAAGCCATCTTGTTTGCTCGAGATGGTTGACCGCTCGCACCAAATAGCACAAGAATCTAAATGCATGTAATTATAACAGTTTTGACGAAGATAAAAAGCAAATAATTTTCAGGTTCAGTTGTCAAAAATCTGCTGAATATTTCAAGCTGCTTATTTTGCTATCATTCGTCATTATTTTGCAGGTCTGGGCTGGGCAATGATCATGACGTCCTCGCTTGTCAGCGTGTACTACAACGTCATCATAATGTATGCGCTCTTCTATCTGTTCGCCTCACTCGCTTACGAGGTGCCATGGAAAGAGTGTCACGAGCCCTGGGCCTCGAAAACATGTCTCCAGTTGAACAGAGTGCAAAATTACAAGACGGAGTATGAGAAAATCGACGAGACAATTGGTATGTATACAAACTGTCGGCGCAGATGGACAAAACAAGAAATTATGAAACTTATTCACAACCGGTCTATTCGGCTAAACTCTACTGAAACTAAATAGTTTTCATTTTACAACACACAATAAAAGAGATGGCATGTATATAGATTTACTACAAGAAGATACACGAGAAATTCAGTAACACCACATACCAACAACATACAGTTATTCTAGTGGGTGTAATTATGCCGTTAGCGAATTTAAAGGAATCATCAACAGTTGACATACAACATCATATCTTGAGACAAACCTTTATTTTGACATTTTCAACTGAATTTGATGAGGTTTCTTCATTTCTAAATTGATTTGTCTTCAGTTCTTTTTCTGGGACTTTTACGAGCATATAATGAAGTTATTAAAGAGAGAAAGGATTACTTTCAGTCAACCACCCATTGTATAGTAATATTCCAGATCGATATGAATCGCCTAAAGTAGCATTCGCTATAGAAACGTGTCACTAGTTCGATGAGAGTTACAAAACTTTATTGTAGAAACTGGAGGTTTGGGGTGAAATGTTCTGTTGAACATAGAAACTATCTTATGATAATAATTCTGGACCTTAATTCGAGTTGAACCAGTACCATTTCTTGAAGGTGACATTAACCGAAACGCTATCATGGTTATAATTGCATTGTTTTAACAGCACGATATAATGTAAGCTGTGTACAGTATGGCATGATGAATGAGACATACGGCGACAACGTCACGCTGTTAAGCGATACCCTGCTCGGGGAAGTCAACTTTACGGATGCCGAATCTACCACGGACTTTCCTAATATGACTGTCTCTGATTTACGGTTCGACTTACTACCAAACTCCAGCTTGGTGACCGGTGCTCTGCCCAACATGTCTATTGGTAATACGATCTACTACATATTCCGAGACTACTTCCCAAACTGCAAGAAAGTAATAACTTCCCCAAGTGCAGATTACTGGAGGTAGGTTAAATGTTAACATGCATATGTATCAATTTATGAATTGAAAACAGATAAAACATGTGTACGTGATCAGCGGACGTTCGGTAGTAATGTACCCCGTATTGATCTATTTTAGTACATTTAGTGACAGGAGAAGGCAAAAAATCGGAAAGAGCATTTCACGCTCATTGGGGGCCGGGAACATTAACATAAAATGTGTATGTCTGTTCCTAGCCATTGAGAGATGCTTAGGTGGGTTTCATACAAGAGTTCTGGAGATGAGCGGACAGAGAGTTTACAGGATATTGAACGCCCACCAGGTTTCGACACATTTTGATTTTTTGAAATGTTTTTAGAAATATGCCGTCAGTACATTTGCCTGTGGGACACATAACTTCTTGTCAGTACCATACGCCAGCATATTTTTGTATCACCCTTGTCATGATGCGTTTGAGATTTCAAACAGAATAATACAGGAAAATATTTCATATTAGAGCATTCTTTGTGTATTTTTAATGATGGTTCTTATACATATATAAACCCGTCTAAACAAATCTATTCTGCATTTGGTATCTCACTTTCTGACCCTACTTTACTCGATGAGTATACTTCATCTAGTCATACATACTAGTCTTTTCATGATGACTTTTTGGGAGTTGTCAGTTTCCACAGTACTGAAAGGTATTCATCCGGCTGATGATCCACCGTCAAGATATAATTTTAAGAAAGCCTATGCTCCCTTTTTACATCTATTTGTACACAACTACAAGCACTCTTTTGTAAATGTCCAAGATACTGTTATTTTAAAAGCAAAAAAAAAATGAAACTTGCGAACAAAAGAAACAATTTTTTTTTTTCTCTTCACATACATTATTTATTAGTGGTTTCTAAAATAACTACACGATAACGCAATTGCTGTTGGTACCGTTTTAATCTGTGGACCTAATCTGTATTTACCCTGTCTTCTAAAAAATGCAAACTTTCGAAATGAACGTAAGCAATGTATTAGGCATATAATAAAACTTTATCAGATGAAGACAATTAATGTCGGTTTAGTGAAAGGAAATGTTAGACGATATTACTAATTCTGTGCGTTTTGCTAAGGCACTACATGTACGAACTGGACGAGGGTGCTGGCATTGACGACTTGGGACACGTGAAATGGCAGCTAGCCCTGACACTGCTCCTGGCTTGGGTCATCGTCTTTCTTTGTCTTATGAAGGGAGTCAAGTCTTCAGGAAAGGTAAATTTGTTCGCTTCCTGTCTCCACGACTGATAGAAGGACCTGTCAGTCCAGCAACGACTTCAATCCCGTTAATAAGATTAATGTCTTCTCTATTATGCGTTTTAAATTAAATTGGCCAAAGATTGCTAATCAACCGAATCACATTTTTTAACTGGCTGTTCCATTAATTTTGTATTAATTGTTAAAATGTAATGCCAGAAAAAAAATCTCAAAATGCTCCTTCCCGATGACTTTTCTGAGTGGTCATTATGAATATACTTTCGATATGTTTCACTCAGGTGTATGCAGATAGATTAATGATGCTATATTTGAGAGCTATTTTGCTGATCTTATTCCTGTTGTCATTTCCAGGTGGTATATTTTACCGCTACCTTCCCGTACCTCGTACTCGTTATTCTTCTTGTCAGAGGTCTTACACTCGACGGCTATATGAGAGGCATTGAATTCTACATCATACCCGATTGGTCAAAAATAGGCAATACCAAGGTATGTTGTAATCCTCATCTTCATTTCTGCTTTTAATTCTACCCTTATAGCAAGAGAAGAGATTTGTCTTCGAATGATTCTGTTCGAGATAACATAAGATGAGACTGGGCATGGCTGGAGGATTCATGGATACAAATGTCTAGTCCGTCATTCATAAATCAGCCGTCGTCCATTGAAGAATTTATATAGTCCATAATTCATATAACAGCACTGAAACTAAATTCAACAGTCATATATCACATAGACTAGTTTCCTGCAAGAGAGACTGGTTAGATATGTAGGAGGCGGGAAACATTCACGATGTCTGGCGATTAAAAAGCAAACATATGACTTCGCTGAAAAGCCTCCATATGCACCTCACATTCAGACTAGAATACGGAGGATTCTAAGACGTAGCCTAGGTCTCTCAACCGCGCGGTCAACAGTTTTCGTTGATGCTCGCAGGATGTTCCAAAATTTCAACTCCGTATCGCTGTTCAGTATTCTTAACCTAAATGATTTTCGTTGTAAGTCGTTATCTAGAGAATGATGCATCTCAGTCAGGCTTTGATTGTGAGTGTTCGTATAAACACCGCGAGGATCTCGAAATGCATGGGTTCATACGACCCTAGCCCCGAGTTAAGCGGAATCAGACATAAGTTACGAAACGTAACGCCAAAGATCTGTCACACTGCGCTCGTATTTTGCTATCAGCATGCGATATATTCCTCCAAATTTGAGGTACATACTTCTAGCCCGTCATTCAATATTCATCCGTCGTCCATTAAAAAATATCTGCGTTCATAATCCATAATTCGAATGGAGGCGCTTGATGGTATAGCCTTGTTTTACAAGTTTCTGCAATACGGTTTCGTGACGTTGATTAAAATCATCACAGTTTACACGGGATCTGGCAAATACTACTAGGCGAGATATGGATACGTCGTATGCAAGTCCCACTGGAATATTACTATCCAGAAAGGGATAGTTTACGATGTCAAAATAGCAATCATCTCTCTTGTCGTAAAGTCGATGAGAGCGAAGACCAGCTTCATTTTTATAGAGATACAGGTTTAAATAAGATATGCCGTTAGGATTGAATACATTTATTAAAGAAATATTACATAGCAACAGTACAAATTTTACATGGAACATTTTAGGTGAATATATATACTTCGCTGCGTCACTTATATAGCGATTGTCTATATCGTTAGGCTATGTGATCCACTTTCCCCAATACGTTAAGTGAGAACGGGTCTCGAATGCATAGATCTGCGGAAATAATAACACCTCTAGTAAAGCCCGTGCATACTAAGATAGTTATTTTAATGGATGAGTGAGTGAGTGAATAGGGTTTAACGTCGCTTTCAACATTTTTCAGCTATATAACGACGGGGAAGGGAAGGGAGGGGAGGGACGCGGGTAACAGAGCAGATGTCATGCTGCCATTTTATAGTGTTGTCCCAGTTATTTTGAGGGAATTACCCAAGGACTATAAACGAATAGTCCAGAAAAAGTACAAGCTCTATGTCATGTGCATGTTAAAGTAGAATTAACTAGTGTCCTGTTTATATGAGTGTATGATTTGTCCGTTGTGCGAACAGAGATGAATTATTTCAGTCACTATTACAAGTACATCAGGTGGTCGCCACTGTCGCCCCTTCTGGCTTTTGATCGCATGAACATGTTAGTACACAACTTAGGATGGAATTGATTGCAGAGATTGCTGACGTTTTTGTATTCTTGACCTGTTGTAGATATGGGCCGATGCTGCCACGCAGATATTTTATTCCCTTGGACCAGCCTTTGGAGGTTTGATCACCTTTGCCAGTTACAATGGATTCAAGAACAACTGTAAAAGGTAAACGGTATAATAAAACAGTTATAATGATGTTTCCACCATCTAATCTTTCTCAAAGTTCTTCAGTCAGAATAAAATACTATGAAATTTCTATGTAGTTCCAATGCGCTGGAATATATCAGTCACAGTTTGATTGTTATTTGTATTTTAAATTATTAATATCCCTAATAAGGTTTACTCAGACCGACCTTAGCCCAGGTGCACTGGAATTGGTTGTACCTTACGAATTGGGGGAATCACATATCTCACAAGCTAAAATATGAGATTTTGTTATCAGCGTGTAGTATTTTTCGAAAAATTTGGGGAAAACAAAGGTGATTATTGTCGAATCGATCTTGTGACAGTTTTTGCCAAGTAGAATTCGAAGTCCTTCAGCCATCACTTCATTACACTTAAGATCTCCGTACAAAAAGAAACAACCGGCGTCACAGGGAATCCCCTTTGTGGTCTATAATTACAACTATGACTGACATCTGAGAGTACAAGGCATCCATGGCGACATTTGCATTTCTAATGAACCTATCATAACTCAAGTCTGAATTTCACAGACAGAAAATTGACGATGGCATCCATAGGTGACAAGGCCGCGTTTCTGAGGTAATGATATGATCATATGAAATCCACAAATGGATCCCTTAAAACATAAATGGTCACAATTATAGAAACTGTCAGTGTGCATCCAATATTCCACATATCTGTGAACATTAGCTCACATTGTCCAGCTGTTTACAACTTCGCGTATCTGTTATTCAGGGACGCTATCTTGGTTAGTGTGATTAACTGCGCAACGAGTGTGTTTGCTGGATTTGTCATATTTTCCGTACTTGGCTTCATGGCGTACAGCACAGATCAACGAGTGCAGGACGTGGCAGATGATGGTCCCGGTTTGGCCTTCATTGCTTACCCAGAAGCCATCGCCCGGATGCCTGTGGCGCCACTCTGGGCCATTCTCTTCTTCTTCATGTTACTTACTCTTGGATTGGATAGTCAGGTAAACTGACAGATCGATAGAATAACATAATTACTTCTACTAATAACAATACTACATGTCATTTTTCCTTCGTGAAATCTCTGTTATTCGAAATAGCATATACCCAGTTCATGGAAGTTCAACTAAAATAGACAACATGTAATATAACACGTGAGGTAATTGTAGCACGATTTCACTTATTGTTCTCAACTAACCACAGAAAACGATCGTGCCGTAACATAGTCGTGTAGCAATCTGATTAAAACTCAGACTTAATAACCGCTCCTCTATCGGACATGTCCACTAATTAAGATCTGGGACAGTCTGTATCTTAAATCTGTCGCGCATGTCAGACTGGCGACCAATCACAGTCCAACTTCAACGGGCGTATAGGTGCCTATCCGATTATTTCTGTAGTGAACGAGGTGCAGAAAAAATCCAACCCAGGCGGCTGACGAAGTTCTTGCTCTCCATGGGCAATCACCGAAGATTATTATTTGCTCGGATAGGCACCTATTCGCCCGTTGAAGTTGGACTGTGATTGGTCGCCAGTCTGACATGCGCGACAGATTTAAGATACAGACTGCCCTAGATCTTAATCAGCGACATGTCCGATAGAGGAACGGTTATTAAGTCTGAGTTTTAATCAGATTGAGTAGTGTAGGTAAACACATTATATTGTCAGTATGCCACGATGGTATTTCCTTGAAGTATCGACCTAGATTAATATCTATCAGTCAGTAAATTTGGCGATTAAATGAGATACGATAAATGAAAACACTATAGACAGCATTCAATACTGTAGTTATATTATGTAATATCAGTTTCCATTATCGTTCGTTCATATAACGTCATCGTCTTATAAAATGTTTAATTTTGGTTCTCCCAGTTCGGCATGATGGAGACAATAATTAGTGCTGTCACTGACGAATTCCCTACATACTTACGTACGAGGAAGATCTGGGTCACAGGAATTGCGTGCGCAATCGGATATTTGGCCGGACTACCTTGCGTGACACAGGTAAGTGTCATTGGTTTCGTCATAACTTATCTAATGCTAATCGCGCAAGTATCAGACCATAAAGTTCCATTTCAACAGGATTTTAACAAATATGTGGCTTGAAAGTAGAGGGCACCAAAGAAGAGTGTTTAATCTTTTTGATTTTTCGTTTTACCTGCAAGAACGCGCACATTATCAGTTCGACTGCCCTTCAAGAGATCGAGTGCATTCGTATAGCCATGGTCATATTCGGCACACCGATCGCCACTACATTCAGAACGGGTCCGCGGTTGCCCCGCATGATCATGTTCAATCAGGGTTCAAAGCCGGGATGACTTCCGAGCCTTTTGTTTCCGTCAAGATTATTATTATTCCTTCTGCCATATTTTTAACTCCAAACCTGCTAAATCGATCGAATCGATTTTTTTTATGATCACTACATGTCTAGTTCACGTGGGCACAATATTTCGATTGATTCAACGGTTGGGGCACTCGTCCTGGGTTTACGGATTTGTTCATAACAATATAACGACATTCTCATGAGATACAGTCGAATAAATCATGTTGGAAAACATGATCGATGGAACGTAGAAATCTAAGGGTGCTAATGAGAACTTGCTTGGTAAATCAAAATGGCCCTAGGGGCAATGTTTTTTTCTTGAAATAGCCACCCAGATGCTAGAACATGACTAGATACATGTACCATGACTCTCTATGACGAATATCATGGTTGCGGAGTCGGAATAATCTCTTTCGGTGAGTTGAAGGCAATGAGAATTAGTTTCACGACTAATATATATATATGGAAGGTGGCTGGTGCATTACAAGGCCAAACGGAATCTTTTGCTACAAAAGCGATATTACTAATTTACTGAACCAATACATTTATTTAGATTCTTTGGCGTTTGTATTCGGTATTATTACTCAGTAAAGAGTTGCAACCAAAATGGCATCTATAGCAGTCAGATCGATACTGCTAATTATGTCAAGGAAAATATGTTTCTATGGGTTTCCGTGTATAGGGATCCCGATGTTGCCCTTTTGAACAGATTTTAGGGTTTACACCCGTTATAGCTGTTCGTAGACCAACCTATGTATGTATTTCCTTTTATCTATCCAGAGGGGTATCTACGTTCTTCAGCTGATGGACTGGTACAGCGCTAACTACTCCCTTCTCATCATTTCCTTCTTCAACATTGTCACCATCATGTGGATATACGGTACGTCGGACATGAACTTGTACGATAGCTTCCATACATAAGTGAACACTACGTAAATGATGCATACCTTCTCACAACATATCGGTATATAACCAACAAGTGTAAGAGTTGAATTTTATGTAATTCAACGTCTTGAACAGCGATATCTAGTTTACAACTTTAGCTAATTGGATTTTAACACCTTTTTATCTGGTTTAATCAATTTCATTTATATCTGAGACGTTTAAACAAAATGTACAATTTAGGTTACCGGCGCTTCTCTCAAGACATCGCCATGATGATTGGATCTGCGCCAAGTTACTACTGGGCCTCCATGTGGTGTGTGGTCACACCTATCGTTCTGCTGGTAAGTTCATCCACCTATACACCTGGAATCGATTTCTAACTTCAAAGATCAAAGCCCAGACCATAATGACATGCCATTCATTCTATATAGTCGAGAACATGAGCACCCCAATGTGCTTCATTCGATGCCCGTCAGATCTGCTGCACACATTTGACACAATCGGATTTTCTGCGCGTAGGGGTGCCGATTCACTCCCGGAGAGTCCTAGCATGGTTTTCCTATAAATTCCCGGATGTGGTACAGGAGGAACCACACATTTTGTATCCTTAAAATCACCACCACAATATCTAATTTGATCTAATTATTTCAACAATCCATTGTTCCGGAAAAGTTAACTATAAAATGAAGGAACTCTCCTATTGCGTATTCAAACTAATGTGATACAGTTCTGCTGACGTCACTACAGCACAAAGACTACATGGAGTCTATGTCCTTGAAGCCATATATTCCGGTAAATATCTCAGGGAAGTCGTAAATGATGCTTGAAACTGTTAGATTACAGTTACCATCGCTGATTGGCTGATTGAAGTGCATTAATCAGACATAATGTATTAACATATAGGAACCCCTTCGAGTAACAGAGTAACACATCTTATAGCTTAAAGATCATAGAGAAATTTATAGGTTATTTTAGTCTCACCATTCGCATATACAGCAATCAAAATATCTACAAACGCCACTCTAATAGAGATATAAGAGACTGATACAAGAACAAATACATGAACTTTCAGATAAAATTCATTTTGCGCAGGAATATAAAATAGTTCCTATTCGTTATAAAATTAAGAAAAAAAAAGTGAGTCATATATGACAAATATCAGAATGATTTGGTTAGCGGCATGATACGAAAAGTTCAGCGTCACCAACACACAAAACCCAAACTCTTGATGTGATTCTTTAGATACACTGTCAGTGAATTCAAATGAAATGATAATGTCTATCCTCTTGTGTTCCCTCTTTGTAGTTTATAATTGTGTCTTCGATTGTGAAGAACGAGGCAGCTTATTACGGAGATTACGTTTTCCCGGCATATGCTCAGGGGATCGGCTGGGCCATGATGGGCTCGTCAGTAATACTTATACCGATATTCTTCTGTCTGGAAGTCTATAAAGATGAACCTTTACGACGGGTATGCCACGATCAAATCTATCTACTGGTAGAGACATGCTCAAAGTCTCGGATGAATTATTTTTGTCGAAAATAGAATTCTAAATAGCTGTCAACTCCGGAGACTTTGAGTATGTCTACACCAAAGTTAAAGAAATTTAATTGATTTATATATTCCTGCTGTCAACTCCGAATGTAGCCAGATAATTCGATAAAAAGTAATTCTAATACTAATTCCTGTGTTTGGTATTTAGCGAGTATATACATTGGTGTGAAGGCGTGAAATCTTTCCAAAGCATTTGTTTCATCCTAATCGTTGCATAGTAACTGTTCGCGTCCACATCACAGTCGCGGACTGTCACTTTAATAATTCATAAATATTATGACAACAACAGCAATAAAGTACGTTATTTAATAAAGAGGTTGGGCATCGTGATTGTACCAAAAATACAGGTATTCCAATCCCAGTAACCAGTAACCTCTCAGCAACGTTAGAGAAGAATAAGATATTATCAAATATATTTCAGGCTAACAAACCAGCCTAATAATTATGTGTTCTTTTCCTGTAGGCGATCGGTGTGGCTTTTACTCCCGCAAAAACATGGGGACCGGCTCTTCCAGAAAACCGTATTGGACGCTACGCCTACCTGAACAATGCTTCAGATGCAGACGAGAACGACGTGAAAATGAACGGTCAAACGAACGGTCACCTTAACAAGGGTTTCGAACTAGGAGAAAATGGCATAAAGACCAACGGCATTAAACCCAGCAAGGACGAAGTAGCCAACACGCATATGTAACACGGAAATCGAGCCCGAGTGCCGAATGCTTTGTGGTGGGAATAACAACAACCATGAATTGGACCGAAGTCGCAGTGGAATTGCCAAGAGCCTTCATCGCTTTCGTTCTCGGAGGGAACTCGTGTACTACGTTCGTGTACCAATTCCCTGTAGCCAATCTACTGTAGTGTCTACAGCTTCGACAAATATACGCCTAGAATGTATCCCACAACAGGCTGCTTTTGGACGAGAGTATATATGTCGCCATATTATATACGGCAGCATATACTCTCCGCTCCAAGCAGCCTGTGATCCAACCCTAGAAACAGAGAAGCTATACATGCAAGAATATAGATTCTGATTCCATACATTAAATCAGACGTGAGGTTATGCGATCGAACCTCGCTGGAGCCAATCCCAATTGAGGTAAAATGGGCGTGAGAAAGAATTATCCTGGAACAAAAGAGCTCACCGATCAGCTCCAACGTATCCGTTCACACTATCGATGCGCTGATAATGAGTTATTCCCCCATCACGTCATCGTGATGTCTCCACCATACCTCGCCGAAACCGAAGAATCCAACTCAACAAGTTTTGCTGGGTCATCGAGCTCAACAATAAATATGTAACATTTATCGACCTGTTTCATACTTGTTTCCCAAATTGTAAGTGTAAGTCCTGATTTGTCATTACTACCCTCAGTCCGCCTGCCTTCTCCTTTTTCTTTCCAATTATTTTTTTTAAATTAATCGCTAACTGACATTGCTCAATGTTTCTAGAACGCGTGTACCAAAGTTCGCGTCGCATATAGATATGGTGTTTTTTTGTCTTATTTCAAACTGTAGTTACAATACTCAGGGCTCAACAACTGTGCTGGCATTTGAATCCTAACCCGTCTGAGAATTATGCGAATATCAGATCATCTATATATGTTCATATATGATCATATATTGATAGTTCTCTAATTACCCCCTCTCTCTCCCCTCCCTCGCCCCTGGTATCTAATCTCTTCCAGTGGATTATGGCGTATGTGTTACCGGTATATGTTCATTCTGGTCTCAGAATATCTATCGCCAGTGTGGCTAAATTATATTAATATTTACACAGATTAAATACGATAACTGTACATGATTATTAATATGCAATTGTATATATCACCAAAGAAATGTAATGATGTTGCTGTATAGTTTACATGTTGCTTTTCAAAGATATTTTTACAATTTCTACATCGGCTTCATGTTGTTATTTTAATATAATTAAATTCTACCCGTATTGCTCGTAAATCCTGCGATTTGATTGGCTGATTAGTGCTAAATTTTTCGGTTCATACCTCAATGAATCTAAAAATATTATATGCCACGCCCACAACTGCACTACTTTTTCGTTGCTATAAATAACACTGGGTCACTGGCCGTAGTGTAAATCTATTCAGATTTTAGTACATAAATAATATATTTGCTTTGTAAAATTACAAGAATTTCGAAGAGAAAAGAGCCGATCAGATCAGCAATAACTTAAGTCGACATCTCCGTGACCTTGAACGAGATTTTGACATTAGGTTTTCGCTCACCCACTTTTACCACAAATCCTTATGAAAAAATTATTACACCCGGTGAAGTCCTGAAACTCACATCCTACCTGAGCTCTGGTTCTCTTCAGATACATAGTTTGGTAATCCATTCATTTGTTCGTTACCG
Source organism: Hanleya hanleyi (assembly GCA_036873755.1). Classification (NCBI taxonomy): domain Eukaryota; kingdom Metazoa; phylum Mollusca; class Polyplacophora; order Lepidopleurida; family Hanleyidae; genus Hanleya; species Hanleya hanleyi. The sequence continues at coordinate 23,341 of JAVTVY010027867.1, forward strand.
TTCCCGAGGAGTGGAATTTCATCCGCCGGCTCTTTTGCTGTTGTGGTGCGGGCGGAGGGGGGGGGGGAGGTGAGTTTTGCACCGATGGAAACGGGAATATGTCGTCCTCTCTCACGAAACCAAACACAAAATTTAACAAATTATACCGTCTTGACTGCCACGATAAGCGGATGTATGTAACAAGTACCGTACCGTACGGCAGATGTCCGAGAAAATCCCTCCAGTCAAGGGGGGGGGGGGTTCCACAAAACCTGTTGGGTGGCCTACGAGGGCAACATCATCGTTCAATCTCTGTTCACAAAGGCTGCAATCAGTCCACCAGAACTGATACACTTCGAAGTCTGTGAAAGAATATCAATTTTCGCGTTTTCTGTCTGATATCACACAAAATTATGCGTCCGCTCGAACACAACACAACACACACAGCACATGCACTCCATCGATTCCAGTCTACGTGTGACGGGTACAGGCGATGAAGGATGCAGAGTTTCGTCACATTATTGATAGCGGACACCGAAAGGGAGAAAGTTCCGTCATAAACTGCGACAGGGAATGTTCCTCAGCTCAGAACAACTTTGATCAGTGAAATCGTCCTCCGTATATGCCTATCCGGGGCGCGGTAAAACAGCAAGAAAATGCATCGCCCAGTCTGATCATCGGCTCTGAATGGAATATTCCTGGCAAGGCAAACTCAACTCGAACAATTTTTCCTCTTCTGCATGGTTTCATATCTCATTCTTCCTTCGCAGAATTTCCTGTGTGTTTCAGTTTTCCTGACCTAAATGATTATCCCTGATTGAGAAGTTTTCCTCCATACACAATGTGCAACAAACTGTCAAACTGAAAACTGTTTGAACCGCGCTGGGCCTACCGAGTGACGTGCGCGTGCACCGAGACGTTGCTAGGAGTTACGAACTTTGTTGACTGTATTTATACGCGCAGGGGTTTTCCCGTTACAAGAATTAAACCGAAGAATTCGTTCGTTTCACGTTCAATTTCTTCTCTTATTGAATTACTTTTGCTTGATTAATTTAATTATAAGGATTGACTGTGATTTTTTTTACGTTCATTGGGGTATGAACTTAAAAACCGCTGTGCAAACTTTGTATGATCCGCTACGCGGAATCATACAGTTTGCACAGCGGTTTTTAAGTTCATACCCCAATGAACGTAAAAAAAATCACAGTCAATCCTTAAGTATTTGATGAGCATATCTACACTAGATTAATATTCCCATGCGCATACATTCGCGTAGAGGCTGTCATATAATGGTGGTTGAATTATGACATATCGTATCACATTATCATCGATTTTTTAGCATGGCAATGGTACGATAACAAGGTGGTAGCAATACGACAGCACGATGCGAGGTTAATATTAAATGATGACATGATGCGATGATAGCTGCGATGCGTTGGTATATATGATACAAACTTCTTCCTCGTATAATCGAACCATCGCGTCGCATTATCGTACCGTCTCTAGAAGCAAAAATAAGAGGAATTGTAGCCGCAAACTGCAAAACTGGGTTCCAAACAATTGGCAGATATGGACGCCATCTTGGTTACAAGGAAAAAAAACTATGAAATGTTGACATTATAGTCGGCTTTCACGTTGCCGAGATCTGAGCATGCACACTGAAGATGGCCAGTGGTCAGAAACGAAAAATGACATTGCCAACTCCAGCTGGTAACGTCATGTACACGTGCTATATCAGAATTACTGGCATCAAAATGTTCTTCAGATTAAAGGGATTATCAAATTTTCTATTCACTGTAGCAAGACACATGCAGTCGATGGAATAAAACCGTCTGTAGACACTGTTAATGTCCAAACGCCCGTTAATGTCCAAATTGGACATTAACACGCAACGAGCGCGTGTTAATGTCCCACGTAGGACAATAAGACGCCAGCATGAATGTTATCGTCCAAACTTTGGACATTAGCGGTCGATATGTATCACTTCGACTGTTATTGTCCTAAAACAGTCCCGCCTCTGTTCCAAAATTTCATTGAGACCATTTAGCGATGAAAAAACACCAAGACACAGCGAAATCGCTTTGCGAGACTACAACCTGTGTTAATACATCCATCTTGCACTACGAGGAATCGATAGGACCACAGATATTGAATTAGTGAAAAAACGAACTACGGACTAAGGAGTATGGACTGTTAATGAACACAAGAAAACATTTAAAAAACACCAAGACAGGGCGAAATCGCCCATGTTCATATATCCATCTTACACTGCGAGGAATCGATATGACCACAAGATATTGAATTAGTGAAAAAACGAACTACGGACTATGGACTGTTAGGACATTAAGACGCAACTTGTACATATTGAAAAAAAATCAGTTGCAGGTCGACCGCTAATGTCCAAATTTGCCCTAGGACAATAAAAGGCGGTTAATGTCCAAACTTAGGACATTAACACGCACTCGCTGCGTGTTAATGTCCAATTTGGACATTAACGGGCGTTTGGACATTAACAGTGTCTACAACTGTCAATGAAAGTTGGATGGTTGAAGATCACGTGTGGTGTTGCCAGTAAATCATGTTCGATTATTCGTAAGCGGGTGTCGCCCAAATTGGCAAGCGACCACGGATAAAAGCCGGTTGCTAGGAGAAGCATGGAATAAGTTCGGAAGAACGATATACAGAATATCCATACTCCATAATCTACAAAAATGTTCTGTCGATGACAAATGGTCAATAGCGTTCCGATTACGATGAACGTTATCTTGAATGCTAAGGACAATCGTGGAAAATATGTAAGAAACATAAAATTTAAAATCGCCAAACCTACATCTGACAGTTTTCGTTGCGCAGAATAAGTGCATGTCAAAACTCGCGTATTATGATTGGTCCGTGTCGGCCAGATTAGCTTACGAAGAAACCACTTAATCATCTTGAACAGTACGCCCAATCAATCATCATTCAAGTGTGTCAATTACACCACCCTGATCGAATCACGATTTTGCCCATCTGCATAACGAAGTCTATCTACTAGAATAGATACTTTATTTACCGTCGGTTTTACAAACATAGAGAACATTAGCTCGCTCGGAGCTGTTATCACCGACCTATATAAATAAAAATAAACAAAAGTAAAAATATACATATACAATATACTATACATAATGTAAAAAACGACTATATGCATTACCTTATTACTATATTATAACAGTACCTTATCTAAAATTATTATATTAGATTTACGATAAATAATTGCTGCGTGCTAAGGCACTAAAATGCAAGCGTCTAATCTGTCATTCAATATTAAGCCGTCGTCCATTCAAAAATTAATTAAAGACCTCGCTAAAAATTCGAGATGTAAATTCCAACTTCAATCCAGAGATGAGCCAATCAGAACCTACCCGACGACTATGGTGACGTATTCTCTCTGTGTTCCTCCCAATATGGCGGTAGGTGTTGTCAGATACATAGGACAGCCAATCAATAGCCCACTCACACGATCCATTTCTAAATTCAAACTGAATTGATGTCAATGACGTTTTGAATCTATTTATAAATTACTTTGAACAAAGCCGGTGGAACGATATATCAAGGCAAATTCGAAGTGGTAACGGAGAAGTCAACTTGGGGATGAAGATGAATTTTGCAAGAGAGAGAGAGAGCGAGAGAGAGAGAGAGAGAGAGAGCTTCTTGTGTAATTACATCATCAAACATGCCCCCCAAACCGTTAAACGATTCAGAAAATCAAACAATGGATTCATGCCGTCACATTATCCATAAGCTGCTTACACTGTAAATCACATGTTTAGTGTTAGAATCTAGTGAGGTTCAGCTCGAGCACACGTTTCAGATTAAACGTGTTTAGTGTTTAAACACCTTGTTGCTTAGATTTTAAACACATTTGTTTAGGTTTCAATCAAATATGTGTTGCTTAAAGGCCTATGTGTTTATAACCAAAACACATTTAATCTGAAACATTGCCTCAAATCGACTTAGTGCTCTAACCCTGCTTTAACAGTGTATCTTCGAAATATGAACGTGAGAGATAAAATGTATGCTAAGCCATGAGCCTTCTCTGATATGTTATCGCAAAGCAGAAATTTGTTGGATCCAAAACCCCGATATTGTTGCGGTATTATGTAAACGTATCCATTTTTGCTATCTAAATCCGACATCTGTAACGCTCGATTTCTGGCGCTAGCTGGCGTGGTTAGTACAAACGGTTTAACCGAAAAATCCATATCTATGTGCACTCCATGACCCCTGAAAAATTCATTTGATGACGATCTATTGTTGCTACAACCGGCTCAAACTGATCTGAACTCATTTAAACATGTTTATACCATGGCCACATTGGGCACAACTTGATACTTTTGGAACATGTTGATGTCTTGCTTGCATCATTAAATTTTTTTTGTCGTTTCTCTCTTGCAGGAAACTAGCCTAGTTTTATGTATACTATGATTTATTCTTTTAATTTGTTGCTATTATATGAATTAGGTCTTAGGATTATGGAGGCGGAGATTCTTTAATGGACGACGGTCGAATATTGAATGACGAACTAGACGCTTGTATTTGAAGGTAGACGAGTGGGCTTCTCGAACTGGGATCAATCTCCTTAAGGTAGGTGCACACAGAGCTTGTGACTGCGTGATCGCAGCCGCAAGCCGTATCCCCCCAAAGTCATGCGACGACGCAATCCTCTAGACTGTTGCGATCATGTGTGACATCGAGGACACAATAATTGCTGCGATCCTTGTCAGCCAGCGTCGTCCCTAGGTAAAAAAAAGCGGAATGGCCCCTGGGAAGGAGGTTGCGCGTAATGGCCCCTGGAAACGAGGTTGACAGACAAAATGGCTGCCGTCAATAAATGTCTGTGGGCGCTGCCATCTTGAAATCATGTGGTGTAACAGCAACGATTTGATTGGTCGAGAGGTAATAGATTGCCGGCAAATTCTATCAACGCGCAGGCGAGCGGTGCACACTGCTTGCGCTGTCTTGCGTCCTATGGCTGCGGCGAATACGGCTCCGACAAATATCAAATCATTTTGATCCTTGCGATTCCGACTGCGCCCCGGGACGCAAGCACTAAATGACTGCGGTCTCCAGTGCACACAGACATTTGCGTCCTCGCAAAGAGTCTTGCGGCTGCGATCACGCAGGCACTAAGCTCTGTGTGCACCTACCTTTAGGCTGATCAACGCATAACGCTGGATCGACCTCCATGGGCTCCTCGACTCGGGGGTAACAGATTGACCAATATGAGTGTTGAATCGTCATGTCTTCAGAGAGATGCTGATGAAGTCGTCTATTCCCTCATTGGCGAGCTCCCAGTCGAAGCTGAGCTGGACAAAAGGATACTTAGCTGCTTCATGAATGCTGTCCGTGCAGATTCCATTGAACGCACTATAGCCATTAGACAACTGGCAATTAAAATCCAACAGTTGGTTTATTCATGCAGCCAAGCTACTAATGAAATATGATCTGTCGTCACCCTTCCAGCTACTAGAGTACCCACCTACCAAAGGAAGATGGAAGCAGATGGTTAAAACCAGAGTACACCAGCATTAGAAGGAGCTGATCAATCTTGTCGCTGACAAAAAGAATTCAATCCGCTACCTTGAAACCAGAAACCTAACTCCGGGCTCCCCTCACCCTATATGGCAAAAATGCAGGACTGAACAAAGCATCTGTTACCAAGGCAATGGTAAAAGTAAAACTCGTCTCTGGGGTTTACCGTGTCCAGGCGCTACGGGCAAAATTCAACCAATATGACAATATCTTTTGCCCACTGTGCAGACAGGAAGTGGAAAATCGACTCCATTTCCTACTGAAATGCGAGAAGCTCAGTGAGATGAGGAAACCATTCTTAAGGAAAACCTCCATGAAACTCGAACAAGACTGTGGCACTGTCACAACTGAGTACATCACGCATCAGGACGAACTGCTCCTGCAAGTCGTCCTGGACTGTACGCACTCCAGCCAACGCAGAATAGTAAATCTGAAAGATATGATGGCCGAGAGGAGCCATCGCGTCTTTCATTTCTAATTTAACGCCATGGAGCGATGGAGCTATGCGATGGAACGATGGAGCTATGCGATGCGCGATGGAGCTATGCGATGGAGCGATGGAGCTATGCGATGAAAAGTCGCGCTATGCGATGCGCGATGAGGCTATGCGATGCGCGATGGAGCTATGAGCTATGCGATGGAGCGATGGAGCTATGCGATAAAAAGTCGCGCTATGCGATGCGCGATGAGGCTATGCGATGGAGCTATGCGATGCGCGATGGAGCTATGCGATGGAGCGATGGAGCTATGCGATGGGGCTATGCGATGGAGCTATGCGATGGAGCGATGCGATGGAGCGATGAAGCGATGGAGCTGATGCGATGGAGCTATGCGATGGAGCTGGAGCTATGCGATGGAGCGATGAAGCGATGGAGCTATGCGATGGGGCTATGCGATGGAGCTATGCGATGGAGCTATGCGATGGATGCGATGGAGCTATGCGATGGAGCGCGATGGGGCTATGCGATGGAGCTATGCGATGAAAAGTCATTGTCCATAGCTGAATGATCCATGAACAGATATTTCTTGGAAATATTTTCTAATCAGAAATCCCTAAAGCTGTTCAGTTTTCTTCACCACTTGCACTTCCGCCTGCAGTCCAACAGACAATCGGAGACAGATAGCCTTATATATTATAATAGATAGATATGCATTTATTGCAGTAGCAAAGTAATATAGTGATGGCAAATTTGTACACAAAATGTGCCATTCAATAAGTTGAAATGCGAGTGTTGTGGTAAAAACTCTCCGTTACAACAGAACTGGCTGCAAGAAGTTCGGAAACTTGAAGATGCTACCAGAGATAAAATCCTCTGTTCTAAATGTAGGTCAGAGTTGCATACCTACCAAAACAAAAGAACCCAGCTTGTGCACGTTGACACTATAAAATAGTTGGTTGTGATGAGGAATAACCTCTATATAAGACATATACATATGAAACAAACTGAATAGTATCAGGTACAAGTGTAGGCTGCTCGGTTAATATGGAGTGTCGGATTTGACGCTTACATTGCGGAATGGCTCGTACCTTCTTTGTCAGATATCATTAATGCATAGTAAATGGTGCCTCATCCAGTATGTAAATACACATAAAATAGAAGTTTTCTTGAGAACGTGGACTGCATTCGATGCATCTGTGAAGGCAGAATAGTGTGTGTTTAATATCATTAAATAATATTGACATGACGCTAAATATAGATATATTTATTGTTGGTACAGGAGCGCTGTTTTTGGGGCGCGGAGAGTTGGCGCGCGTGAATTATTATTCTAATGAGGGTTCTCTGAATGTTAACAGTAGCGCGGATATTCTAATGAAATAAAGCAGTTAACAGGTGTACTGAATAACAAAGGCGACAGGTGTAGTCTGGTTCTCTAGCGTTATGTAATCTACTGGCTTATAAGGCAGTGTGTGGACGGTGTTACTCATCGATGTCCAGGCCAAGCCAGGCTGCGGTACACTTTAGTTTACCTTGATTTACCTGCCATTTGCATGTGCTTCGTCCAAGAAGACCTAATTAAAACACATTCATTTAAAATTAATAGTTCCTATATGCATTAGATGGGAATTGGCTTTAATGGGATTTCCTCTATCCATATTACGTGCTTTCCATATCTATATTTTGTAGGTTACTCCATTCAAGACTGGACAGATTCCATTCCTTTCTAGTTCTACGTATCGATTTATTCCTTTTGTGATATTCTGTACAGGATGGAGTTTGTCATCCTGAGCTGGAGACGTCTGGTGCAGTGCTACGAACACAGGTTTTCAGAGTATTTCTCCAGTGTGTTTATCTGCCTGGGCGGCACCTTGCGTTCAGGAAGGCGCCTCAGTACCTTGTATTTTCACACCTTTGTATGATTTCTGTGTACCGCGCGAGGCCGGGCTTCGGGACCGGGCTACTCTATGGTGAAAATAAACTAGCGGATGTTGAAACGATAAATAATTTGTGTTCGTTTGAGTCCTACGGCTACGAATTAGAACATAATAAAAAATACCAATGACGTTTATTTATTATTGAAGATATACGTGTTACATGAACCGAATAATGTGATTTCAGTGACATCGCAAGATGTTAGACGACCATATAACGCGAAACATCATTTGACGAATACTCTATACGCTTCTTTGTTACCTGCATAGCAATATGGTACTGAGGAAGACTGTCCTTTACTGCTCATTAGAATAAAACTAATCGAGGGAGCTGTCAATAGGGTTTTATCACGGACAGCCACAGTAAACTGTGGAAAACACTAGCAGAAAGGGGTGACGGGGTGGGAGAGTATGTGTTATATCTTGGCTGGAACTGATGGAATACCGGCGAGGCCCTCGAGTCAAAATCATGCCTTACAAGCCAATGAGCGTGATTAAACAGGTTGCCATCAAATTTAGTACATAACCACAGTAAACTACAGAAAACATTAGCAGCCTATTCCTTTGTCACACCGGGGAAATTTACATGCGCAATGACTTTTCATCGCATAGCTCCATCGCATAGCCCCATCGCTCCATCGCTCCATCGCTCCATCGCATAGCTCCATCGCTCCATCGCATAGCTCCATCGCATAGCCCCATCGCATAGCTCCATCGCTTCATCGCTCCATTGCATAGCTCCACCGCATAGCTCCATCGCTTCATCGCTCCATCGCTCCATCGCATAGCTCCATCGCATAGCCCCATCGCATAGCTCCATCGCTCCATCGCATAGCTCCATCGCGCATCGCATAGCTCCATCGCATAGCCTCATCGCGCATCGCATAGCGCGATTTTTTATCGCATAGCTCCATCGCTCCATCGCATAGCTCCATCGCTTCATCGCATAGCTCCATCGCGCATCGCATAGCTCCATCGCATAGCCTCATCGCGCATCGCCTAGCGCGACTTTTCATCGCATAGCTCCATCGCTCCATCGCATAGCTCCATCGCGCATCGCATAGCTCCATCGTTCCATCGCATAGCTCCATCGCTCCATCGCGTTAAATTAGAAATGAAAGACGCGATGGCCCCTCTCGGCCATCATAGCCTCACGAGGCGCTCATCGCGCATCGCATAGCGCGACTTTTTATCGCATAGCTCCATCGCTCCATCGCATAGCTCCATCGCTTCATCGCATAGCTCCATCGCGCATCGCATAGCTCCATCGCATAGCCTCATCGCGCATCGCATAGCGCGACTTTTCATCGCATAGCTCCATCGCTCCATCGCATAGCTCCATCGCTTCATCGCATAGCTCCATCGTTCCATCGCATAGCTCCATCGCTCCATCGCGTTAAATTAGAAATGAAAGACGCGATGGCCCCTCTCGGCCATCATAGTAAGACGAAACAAAATCTGAAATAGAATCCATTACCAGGGGACTGTGCTATGCACTACACGAAAACCGAAACAGGATGATCGATGAACTGTGAGCTTGATGGGGTAAAATGTGTGTATATATTCATGTGCTTCCAACTAATGCTGCTAATGGTGCTTAGATTAGAGTAGAAAATTACTAAAAATATTCATCATTTAACGTATCTATGGTACGGTTCTCCATGAATTGGAGGAAACTACAACGACTGAACTGGACTGAAATGATGGCGTGGCGAAAGTCTATATGCGTGACACGTTGATTGCGGCTCAACTGACCGTGGTGTTTGGGCGTCACAATGGGAGGAAGGAATTGACAATGCTTGCGAGCACTTAACCTCGTTAGAAGTGTGTGCCCACAAAGACGAACAACCCACCTCGGATTGTTTGGTGTAATAATTCACGTGGCACTGGTGAGGCAGGGCTCTCGTGGCCGGGTGGTCTAAGGCACCTCGCTGGTGACCGCTAGCATCACACAGCTGAACCGGCACGGGTTTCACCCCCGCTGATGTTTGCCAGTTACTTGTTCAATGTTGACATGCGATGGTTCTTTCCAGGTACATCCAGGCTGTCACCATGTGAGTGAAATAACCTCAGTGTCACATTAAATCAAATCCCCCCCCCCCCGTGAGGCACTTTCCGAGCCATTATACACAGTTGGGAGAGGGTGCCTGTCCGAAATTAAGCTTGATCACCATTTTCCCAATGCTAGCTGTTGTTCCGTGTCGTCCCTTATATCGATGGCGATTGTACTGATTGCGGACTGTCTGACTTAGAGATAGAGCATGTGATTAAAGTAGGGCATCAATATCGCTGACATTGTTGCCATCGATCGCACCCGAATACATAGAGCCGGTAAAAGTCAGCCTTCTAGGAGACCGGGTCTGGCGTAGTCCAGTGAACTCAGCTCCCTCAACGTCTTGCATTAGCGTGCGGTCACAATCAACTACAGCATTTACCGGAACTTTTGGTTCCAGTCGTCTGCATATGCAAGTAATCCGCAAAAGCTGACATATTTTTAACCACCGAGGTCCCGTCCCTGCTCAGATCAGACAAACCCTGAATGAACATTTTGGGTGAGTGACACTGGCCTTCATGGAGAACGAAGTTATAGGTGTTGCTCTCGTACACGACTCCGTACTACACCATGAACCGTTGCTATGTTACTATGTATAAGGGTATTGTATATCCAATAGGCCACACTCTCAACGCCCAGGGAGATATAAAGGTACGGCCACGGTGTGACGTAATGGGATAATGTGTTGTTGGAAAACGCCTAAAGCCCCAGTCACACTGTCAAGAATTGGGTAGGCGGATCACCGCGAACTGGAAAATCGTGTTCATTCTCGGCAATTCGTACTGGCATCTTGCGGGGTCTTGCGGGGTTCGTCGCAGATCGTGACCGTTCTTTCCTATTCTCGGAGGGAGTACGAAAGTTTTGAAATGTTCAAAACATTCGCCGGCCAAGTACGATTAAATGGTATACGTATGGCAATCTTGGCACCATCCTACAGCGTTCTCGCATGCATTCTCCCCCTATCGTGTATATTCTTGGGTAGTCGTAGTAGTTCTTTCGATCACAAATCACCAAGAATGCCGAACGCATTGTACGATGATTGTTGTACGCATTCTACGCTTCTTGTACGATCATACTACGATACTGAGAAAAATTCAACACGATGTGTGGCGACCTGTGTCGGTCCCGATTCATAACACAATACAGCGATGTCCCTTCTCGGCCATCATAAATAACCGCGACAGTACTACGAATACCCACGCTGGCGCTACGTTTCATGAAGAATAGGCTACGCTTCCTCGCGAATCTCGTACGATTTCATAGGATTGGTCCACGATCTCTCGCGAAGACCATCGTAGGTTGTACATTTCATAGAAGACGGATCATATATAGAGGTTCGCGTGGCCTCCTGGGGTGTCGTGTCACAGCGTAACAGGTTCGCACTGCATTCGTACTCACATCGAACTGCATACGTGCTTATTCGTAGCAGGTTATCGAACATTCGTAGTGGGATCACGGGCTGCCGTGTTGATGCGTAGGGCGTTCTTCATTGAATCGTACTGCATCCGTACTCATTCTTGATGGTTCTTGTTAAATGCTTATGGCTGTCGTACAAGGAACCTACGGTATGCGTAAGGGATTCGTAGGACAGTTTCAAAGAGGCCCTCTACAGGCGAATTGACAGGAATCGAAAAGATTAAAATATTCGTGGTCATTTGCCGGCATTCTCCACCCAATTCTTGACAGTGTGACTGGGGCTTTAGCCAAGCTAATACTGGACAGTGTGAGGTAAAAGAAGATGACCGAACTTTCCCTCGCCAAGACTTCTTTCAAATGTACTCGTCCCAGGCCATCCTCCCGACAGCGCATGCTCCATTTCACAGGCTCATTCATCATCCCTGCTTCCAATAGCGGAAGTTGACCTTTATTACGTTGCTATGTCGTATAAGGGAAAACCCACGTACGTACGGTTCAGTTTGAATCCGGCCGAACAACTCATTCAGTTTTGCACATGAGCGAACTACTTTTCATATGCTCTGTCCAGATAAACAGGGAAAATAATCTCCAGATAAGAGGTGTTAAGCAGACTTGGAAAGTGATCGAAATGTTCGGCAAACATCTATTTTACTATACATGATGTCACTTCTGGCGATGTACGCGCCGCATGGAATCTTGTCCAAAAATCTGACTGGTGGCTGGGGTACTATTAGACCCCCAGCGAGGTGGTTGGTCCCAGGCTTCGAGAGACAGTGGCCGGCTGAGGTGATGCGTGAGATCGTGTCATGCATCTCGATCGAGGTGTTTGGGGTGATGTAACGAGCGTCTGCTGGTGCTGCTGCTTCCAGTTCCACCGCTGAGGATTACCAACCAATTACAGATTAGGTCATTTCTATCAATATTCTTCTATGAAGTCACTCCAGGGTCCATATACATCTCCAAGGTCCACCTGCAACTCGTCGTCCTTATGGCCTTACGCCCTTATGTATAGGAAGGCGCAGGCATCTACCCAGTGCGCTGCCTAGCGTTTTTGTGGATTCTCTACAACTGATGATGAAGTCATTTCTGTCCATTGTTTTATCTGGAGTCGCTCCAAGTAACCTCGTGCCCACCGTGAACGCTATCCCAGGTCCAAGGTGAAGGGTCACAACCACATTTACAACACACCACCATCACACGACGCCACGATTGGGGAGATTTCAGTTATTACTTCTACTTATCTCATACTAGGATGAGTAGGCCTAAGTGAATATGATTTAACATCGCTTTCAACAATTGCTCGATCATATAATGAACGTGTAATTGATTTTAAGAATATACAAATCGCAGACAAATACGTACTGGCTTTTCTTTACAAGAACGCGTTGAATGATTATGGTACCATGAGCAGCATCTCATATGCAACAATCCGCTGGCACGTGCCCCAAAGTTATTGCTAAGCACAGCGCCGTCCATTTACTTCACGGGTCATTCTCAAGGAAAGGCGCAATTCGTGTCACTCGACCCAAATTTTCTTCTAACCAGTCTTATGGCTGAAAAAATTCAGATTGTTCGTAGTATTCATTTAGTAGAGTACGAATAACTTATTGCAAGCACTGTCCCGATTGATTTTTTCGGGTAAATTTTCACCAGAACCCTCAATTTAGGGTAAAATAGACCTGTCACTGGCTGTAGTGGCCTACTTGATACCACGATAAAGTTGCCAGAAATTCTTTTGTTCTACATTATTCTACCTTTTTGGCAACCAGCTGCATCTGTTCTTTCAATATATGAATATATTGTTTACAAGGGCTGATTATCTTGTGAAAATGGCATGGGCAAAGGTCTGTAACTGGTTTTCGGGTCATTGGTGTTACTGTAACTGAAATCGGAGCCAAAAAGCGAACGCTTAAATTAGAAACAAAGTTTTGCCACCAGGCGGCTTCTTTTCCAAGCGCGGGTAAACTTGAGATTCCATAAGAAATGTTTTATGAAACTCTTTTCAGTATTTCACTCATTTCTAGCTCCAAATTTTCAGCGTATGTTTATTACCGGTCACTGGTGTTACGTGTCAGGATCAACATGTAGTGGCTCCCGAGTAAAAATATTAACTGGTAATAAAGAAATGTGCGTATGAATTACAAAATCATTGTTCTTGGACCGTCACGACAATATACGAGGGAGCAACAATTAATTCCTTCCAAAATGTCAGTGGTGTTACCTGTCAGTGGTGTAACTATTTGTAGGGTAACACCATTGACAATAATGATGATTTTGCTCCAAGTTTCAGTACAACTTGAATTTACCTTTCTTCCAAATAATACTAAGTTAAGGAGTCTTGTCATATACGTGTTTTGCCCCTAGATCGCTTTCACTCACGGCTGCATTTTTGCCTCTATGAACAAATTGGTCACTGTTGTTACACGAGGTCAGTGGTGTTACTCGAGGTCACTGGTGTTACCGGGTTGTCACTGGTGTTACATTTCAGTTAGATAACTATTTGAAGAAGAAGAAGCAGTTTTATCAGAAGGCTTTTCATATACCTGTTTTGCCCCTAAATATTCTTCACTTGCAACTGCATTTTTGCATCTATGAACAAATTAATCAGTGGTACGTGTTACACGAGGTCAGTGGTGTTACCGGATTGTCAGTGGTGTTACGGATGCAAGAATGGTCTAGAAATTCAGAAACACTAGTTTAAATTGTCCCATATTTTGAAAAAGAAACAAACTCGATTAGTTTAAAGTCAGCATCAAGAATAAATAGGTTTTATTATACAGAATCTACATGAATGGTTGATACATGCGGTCCAATTGGCTGATTTTGGTGAGCTAAGTGGCATAATTAGGATATTAAAAACAAACAAACTTGTTTTCCTAACTTCAATATTTTTTCATCATTAGTCGTAGTTACATGCAATCTATTGCCTTGCATGTGTATATATTCCTATTTCTGTTCTCTTAGTGCCCAATATACTGATCATTCCTGTGTAACACCACTGACATGATTGAAGACAACTCCTCCGTTAAGTGTTACGAAAAGTTTATTGTTCGGAATGTCTGCATTTATTGTACGCATTATAAAGAGTTTTGTCAATGGAGACTGTTGAAATCAAATTCTGTAGTCATTGGTGATGTTGATTTTGAGATATTTCCCCAAGTGAAAATGTGCCTTTCCGTGAGAATGACCCATAAGATGGTACTGGAAGTGAGTTTATTAAAGACTTCCTCTGTAAGTGCTTGCCCTGGTTTTGAGATACAACACGAAGACATAACGTATGAAAACATTGGCCCCAAACAAGAATGCCATATTGGCTTGTCGTAAGAGCCTGTTACATTTGCCGAGCTCTGGTTATTAAGGTAAATCTGAAATCTGAAATTGAACGGTCTGGTGGTGATCAATCGTTATGGTTCCATTAGGAGCTGAACATTGGAAACAAGCGAGTCTGACTTTGTTATTTTCAGTTTTACGGCTGAATCTATTGCTGGTCGCATTTCCAGGTGAGCCTGGCTGAATGGGGAGCTAACTATACTCTTATAGTTGTATATTTGTATATATAAACCATACATTTGTATGGTTTTCTTCTGGACAGCATGAACTACATAGCCTAATTTTATGCAACACTGTGATGTGTACCGGGTATACAAAGTCCATATGAACCAAAGAAATTGGATGATGGTAACATTCTGAATTATCATGGTCACAGTTTTGTGTAACAATGTTTGCCTAGCGTGTCTAGAATAGTGTTCTTGGTGTTAATGCTCTAGGTAACATGGGTAATAACTCCTTCTTTGTTACTCTCTAAAAAGCTTGAGTGAAATTTCACTCAAGTAAGAGTAGAAATTCATCCCACTCAAACACTTGATTGAAAGATTTTAATCAAGTTGAGTGACTTTCATCCAAGTTGAGTGTGTACTACTTGAGTGAGCTATCATTTCAAACTTCAGTTAAATATGAGTGTATTCCACTCAAACTTATTTCACTCAAACTTGAGTAATTTCACTCAATTTGAGCGCGATGAATTTCCACTCTTACTTGAGTGAACTTTTCAATCGAGTTTTTCAGAGAGTTCCATCTGGATCCATAACAATGATGTTTCGACTGACAATTCGATTGGCTCATCCAGAATTACCTTTTAGTGACGAAATGTCGTTCGAAAGAGGCTTAATTCTTTTTGGGAGCACCGTAACCTCAACCGTTGTCCCTATATGATCCCTAATTTATAGGCCCTTTTCGTTAATCATGGACCACTCACGTGCGAACTTTTGTGAAGATTGGCCAGGAGCAACTGATGGTATATGAACCTTGCAAACAAGCTCAAGGAGGATGAACGTACAAATGAGAGAATAAGGGGACAACCCAAAATTATAATGCCTCTTTGATAATAGTCAGCGAGGCATAAACGCATAACAT
Organism: Hanleya hanleyi; assembly: GCA_036873755.1. Lineage (NCBI taxonomy): Eukaryota > Metazoa > Mollusca > Polyplacophora > Lepidopleurida > Hanleyidae > Hanleya > Hanleya hanleyi. The sequence goes on from JAVTVY010027867.1 coordinate 39,144, forward strand.
TAGATCACATTTGATCTGGTTTTCAGATTATGCCAGTAAGGGGATTAAAGTACTCGTGAACATCCGTTACTTTCGTTCATATAACATAGGCAATACGGATATAAAATGCTCTTTGGCCTCCTTATCTACTCTCGCCTTTCCAACGAACTTTTAGAACTTTTATTGACACGCAGTCTGTAATATAGTCATACAAATATAAGAACAACAAGAAGGTGCCAATCATGGCATGCAGAATACAAGCAGAATAAAAGCAATACACACATGACGCAAAGCTGACATAATTCAATATAACCTTATCAATCTGACACATGTATATATACGATTAGCTTGACATGATCCCGATATTTCACACAGCATGAATGCATTTATTGATCTCGCAACTTTTCGCAAGCAAGCAAGAATTTGGCAGTTTTAATATGCATATCTGTGGAGCGGTTTCCTAGAATTTAAGCTACGCTGTGTTACTTAGAGAATGAAAGTTGGTACACAGATTAGAAATTGATCCGAAAAAGTTTTTTCTGAGTGTAATATATTTAGGACAGGTCAGAATAAAATGATGTTCACTCTCAATGACATCACTTGGGCATTGTTTACAAAGTCTGTAACTTCTATTTAACTGTTGGTATCGACCACATTCAATTTCCAACCTGTGTGCGCTTATTCTGTATTTGCAAATAACACGTTTATATTGTCTATTATCTAAGACGTCGGGATAAATTGGTCTACAAAATATGCTAGACATTGAAGATATAAGACAGTAAGCTTTTCAGATGACTGAATATAGAAAATACATTTCTGCATTTCAATGTCCTTAAGGCACTGCATAATGCAACCAATCTCGACGTTCGTTATAGGAAATTGCTCATTGAACACATATCTAAATAAACAGATATTGAGAAGATTAAAGATATACTTGTGCCTATGAACGCGTCAGATACCAGAGAGCCCGAACGTTTCAGTATGTGCGCCCAGAATCGCACAATGCGTTTCAAAATATCAAATTTAAGAGGAAGTCGACCAAGTTCGGATCTACATGCTGTGTTCGTACTTTTGGAATGTACTCCAAGCAATTTTAGATGTACATGTTCGAAGCCATCTAAATCGCCAAAAGTTTTTTTGGCACCCCAAACTTCGCTGCCATATAAAAGTATTGGTTTTATTAATGTGTCGAACAAATTTTCGGATAGTTTACAACCTGTATTGTTGTCTAATAATTGCTTCATTTTCAAGTATGCTTTCAACCCTTTGTTACGTAGATTCTCTATAGCCATCGAAAAGTTACCATTGTTTTTAAGAATTATGCCGAAATAGGTATATTGCTTGACAATCGCCAGGGAATTGTGTATTTGAAATGAAATATTACGCGGCAGCCGCAGCCTGTTGGTGTTGAAAAGCATGACCCGCGATATTAACTCTCAATCGCCATTTAATGCAATAACTCTCAAGAATAGCTTACTTCGCAAACCTGAAGCAATGGAGGACAGTATGACAATGTCGTCAGCATAACAAAGAATATAAACAGTGGATTTGCCGATGCATACTTCACCACACTGATCACTTTGTATTTCACTAATATTAAAAAGCAGGGGATTGAGTACATCTCCCTGTTTAACACCCACGATGGACGGAAAGGAGGGAGAAAGGCTATGTCGGAATTTCATTGCAAACTATGTGTCGGAGTACATGCTTTTGAGCACTGCATATAGTTTGCCACTAATATCAAATTCAAAAGTTTGTATAGAAGACCCTCCCTCCATACAGAGTCAAAAGCTTTATGTAGATCGATAAACGAGCAGAATAATTTCCGCTTATGTTTTTTTTTTTTATGATCTATAATATTACGAAGTGTGAGAATATCGTCCATTGTACGGCTACTATTGATAAATCCAATTTGGTTTTTGTGAATGACATAATGCTCAGTACAGAATACATTTAACCTACCCAAAATAATTTTGCTAACAAGTTTAGCGAAAGCGCTTGTCAGCTTGATACCCCGATAATTAGATGGATTATTTTTGTCACCATTTTAATAGAGTGGGATGATCAAGCCCAAATTCCAGGCCGAGGGGAAGACATCCGTGGTGAAACTCACATTGAATAGCTTATGAAGATATGGGGCAAGAGCAGAAATTCCGCATTTAATCATTCATTAAGGAGACTTTCACTGCTCGCACTTTTACCACTTTTTAATGCTTTTACTGCTTCCGTAATTTCGTTAAATGTAATAGGGCTATCGAACACAACTGTGATCTTGTGAAGCATTAGATTCCAAAGTGATCTTTTCAGATATTATACGGTCATGATTAAGAATACTGATCAGCGATACGGATTTTATATTTTTGGAACATCATGATGTCTTGTCAGCATCACTGAAAACTGTTGACCGCTTCTCTCTTGCAGGAAACTAGCCTATGTTTATGTATACTATGCATTGTCCTTTTGAATTTGGTGCTAATACTGTTATATGGATATGGAATAGGTCTTTGGATTATGGACGCGGATTTTCTTTAATGGACGACGGCTGAATTATGAATGACGGACTAGACGCTTGTATGAAGTTCAGAAGATTCATCGCAATTATTAGTCGATAACTTTTAGAAACGATCAGTAAAAACAGAATGGTCATATAGGAAAGTTTGTGGACAGTTGAGCCTAGAAGGCAGCTCAGGATGATACGTTTTTCTTGTATGGGTTGAAACACAGATGCACAGGCGTTTTTGCTTGGGGTTGGGTATGTTACTCGGATAGGGTAGGCCCTACCGCTTAGGCTTACATATGGTGAGAGCTAAGTTTCATATAGTTACTCGCCTCCGAGTCGATGAAGCGTACACCGGTACTTATTTGCGCATCTATCATATGCCGGGTTTTGTATCTCCTCGAAGTCAATAGTAATAGATGATGTGCAGTGAGTGTAGACAAGGATGATGACCATGCCTCATCACCAGTAATGGTTATCATCATTTAATATTTCATTTAAACGTCATGTGTGACAATATTGCCATGTATCTGCTAAAGTTAGTCAGACAACTTTTGTGGATCGTTCAGTGTGAATATATAACACAGCATAAGATTAAGCCTGGACATCATCAGTCTGACAGTGCAGACCTTTCACTAGTCTATATCCATAACTCGAGTACTGACAGCTACAAGTTTTGAAGTTAAGTACATAAGATTCGTGTCTGTTTAGCTGAACCAGTTTTGCGATACCGCGCGCGGGTATTTACTTTATAACACAAAAGCCTATGTGTCTCTTTGTTAGTAGAGCAAACATGAAAACTATATAACACCCATATACTTCAGTGCAAAAGCGTCATGGAAAAGCCCAAGTGGAAATTCTCCAGTGTTGTAACTGGTGGGCACCACTGGTATAAGTCAATATATCGCTGGCCAAATACAGAATATGTTCTTTTGGTCTGATATGGTCTGATTGTGTATTCTTTGTCAATTCTGCCAGGTACGAAATACAATGCAAGCAGCGAAAATATATGTGTAAACTAAAAACACTATGTTCTGTTCTGTTATTAATTCACCGGTCCTCCAGTATATGCTGGCCGAATCTTGATTTAGAACAAATTAATCAAAATGGTTTAGGTGGGCAGAGATGGAAAAGTGTCAAGAGTAAAGAAAACTTGTCACTTGTAAAATTATTTTCCACCCTACACAAAAAGTGGACTCTCAATTTGTATACACTTTTTCACATATGTATAAAATTATTATACCTTTGCACGTTAAACACTGAAAAAGCTTGCCATACGCGTGATGAGGCGAGCTTGGGGCTCAAATGGTTTTGCCCTAGTCTATCAAACAATTATGGTCAGTTTTGAGAAGTTTTAGAGCACGGAGACTAAGTGAACATAGCGAATAGGGTACAAACTTTTCCGCCACAGGCTGTACAAGACATCCCCTCCATCTGCATCATCTGAAGACACTGGCATGACCATATTATCAATAGTTTCCACTTGAAACATCGTGCTTCTGATAATAAGAAACATGTTGACATCTTACCCAATTCTATCCCATGATGCAATGTGTTCCCATGACAATTAAATTGCAGGTGGGGATCATAACCCAATTCAATAGACCTAAACCCTGATGACGTTTTATCCTTCTTTCAATCACAGGATTGCGCATCCATTCACCTACATGACAGTGCACATTTGTCCTGAAACCTAGTGTAACGTGTGCCGGGCCGGTCAATGAACGGGACGCAGCTGAGCTTAGTCTCGTAAAATGGTAGCGTACAAGCTGTCAGGCCACGGTCCCTGCCGGCGCTAGTCCTTGCCGATTAGAGATTCACTTCGGCCTGTCACCTTGTCTGGATTGAGAAAATAGGAGAGTGTAGAGACAACCAAGTCTGATATAGAGTAAATTAATGTGCAATAATATTCAGTTAAATGTACAGGATGATCGTGAGTAAAGATGTTAATATGTACAGTTATCATATACACGCGCCACGTAAAGGGCGGCCTGGTTGCTGGCACTTTCCACACGGTAGGTGATCGTAGGGGCGGCCTGGCTGCTGGCCCCTCTCTTGGTATGGAATGTCGTTGGAGCGAGGCCAAGGATAGCGGCTCGATTTGTTGGAGCGAGGCTATGGATATTACGGCTCTCTTCTCTGTAAGGTAGGTATATCGTCCCCAGAAAACGTCGTGGCTTCCCACCGTGGATATGACCGTCTTCCCCTTACAGGTACGTATGGTCCCAGAGATTACCCCGTCTTCCCACCGTGGATAGGTCTGCTTCTCCTTGTGAGAAATCCCCTCTACAGGGGGGTTCTTCTTCCCACCGTGGATATGTCCGTTCTTCCTCAGTTGTAACGTGTCTTGCGAGGATGCTTCTGTATCGTCTTCCCTCCAAGGTAAGCATATCTTCCCCAGAAAGTCCCTGAATGTGTCGTGGCTTTTCACCGTGAATATGACCGTCTTCCCCTCGCCGGTACGTATTTTCCTAGAGATAGACTCGTCTTCCCGCCGTGGTTACGTCTGTTTACCTTGTAGGTACGTATTCCCTTCTACAGGTCGGTTCGTCTTCCCACCGTGAATACGTCTGTTTCTTCTTGTAAGAATTCCACTCTACAGTTAGGTTCATCTCCCCGCCGTGGATACGTCTGTCTTCACCTGGTGTGTACGTATCGGTGATGCCACTTCTTCCGTGTGATTATTATCTCACCCTAGGTTCGTCTAATAACCGTGATCTTGGCTGACTTCTATCCAGGCGTAGTCTGGTTTGCGAGGATCCTCTCCTTAGGATGTATCCGGCTAGATGATGTGGTCTAATATAACGTCTCTGGCAGCGAATCTGTCTGTAACAGCTTTGAGATGCTGCTTCGGTGGCGCGCTCATAGGCACCGTGAACGGCCCAGACTGAGGTACTCACGACGACCGATAAAAAAGACTTCCTTCGATAGACTTCCTTCAACGTCTCAGATCAGATCAAATTGCCCTGCTTCCCCTCACAGGTTGGTACCAGTTTTCTGTCACCCGTTTCACGGTGAGAACGCTCTCAGACAGCGTTATGCCTCTCCACCGTGAACACTTCAGGGCTCCCAACACATAAGTTGGCTTGTGAGAGTGACTTCTTCCTTCGAACTCCAATCAGGTAGATACAGTTGGATCCTAGGTGCGGTATAGTGCTTCCATGTATCAGCAGCCCAATTCCATATCCCTTGGAATATTATCGGTCGAACGCAGTCCAGCAATCCCCGACAACACTACTGCTCAATACCCTTCACTAATACTACAGTCACTTCCTATGTTCCCTCTTCTTCGTACAGGCACCGTCCACCGATTACACGTCTGTGCATGCAATACACAGTTCAATCTATATGCCCAATAGAAGAGTATTGTTACCTGGTTGCAGTTCAGATCAAAAGTGATTTCCATGCCTGATCTCCGCCTTTTATACACATCAGGCCTCGTACATGTAACGTCTAGTTGCCCGTATGAAATCTCACCGTTTCCCGCAGCGCCATCTACACTTTGCAACCAAAAACAACTCACACTATTGTAGTTTAGGAACGATAACTCCAACCGTTATCACAAAGCAGACTTTGTGGGGAATTCCGACTTCTAGTTTCACTTTCGTTACCGCTAATTATATCGCCGTATATTGTTTGCACAGTTTCTTTGTCAACGGGAACATTAGGTAGCATTCTCCGTTGATATCACAGACCAGAATGGATAAAATACCGGACGGTAAGTTGATTCAGTGATATATACGTCGTATACCCGTATCTATGTTGAGTGCTGTGGTATCATGTAGACACCAATTTCCGTCAAACTTCCGGGTTGGCGTGCACTCTTCGTTCCAGACTTGCGCTTCGGTTCGGGCTTGTGTTTAGTCCTGATTCAACGTTTAGGGGATACCAATATTCGTTACACTGGCATCGCTTATATAAGACGACACTTTTTAATTGTCAACGCACTGTACATGTATCGCAAGGCGTTCAATATGTAACCCGACAGTTTTCTCTTCCAGCTGTGCCAGTGCAGAGACGACAAGTTGGCAATTAAATTGATATCCTGTCCTGGGGGAGGTGGCACTGTAACTGAATTGTATTATTATTATTATCCCACCTGCAATTTAATTGTCACGGATGTACATTGCATCATGGGATAGAAGTGAGGTAAAACTTCATCAGGTTTCAGTCCTGTTACCTTTCCACCTCCCTCATGTTACACGACAACCTCCCAACAAGGTTATCTCCCCTTTTGCCTGTCGATCTCCCTGCCTCCAGTAACTTACCGCGAGCAAGTCATGTAGCCTTCGACGGAGATTAAAAGTACGAAATTCTGTACGTGTGTTCTGTATCGCAGAAGACTTGAGTTAACCCTTACAAAAAAAATCTTATTTTTGTAAGATTTTGGCCCAAAATCCTATAAGATTTTTTAATAGGATCCTATAAGATAAAATCCAATAGGATTTTTTAATAGGATCCTATAGAATTTAGTTATGAAATAGATTCTGAGAAATCTACAGGATTTCTCTATAAACTTTCTATGAGAATATTTGGATGAGTGATATAGGTCATCTTTTACGGTAAACCCACGAAATACAAAATGCCCTGTATTGTAAAATAGTAAACACATCAGAAAATGTATTAGCGTAAACGTTGTTTGTTTTGGATGTAGCACAGATATGTAACAGAGAAAGATATTCTGGTGAAATTACATGGAAACAAAAAGAACAAATAAATAAATATAATAAATATTCTCTTTATTATAAACATGTGCACTATAAAGATAGATATTCAAGGAGGAACGTGAACAGAGTATCATAATCTCCATCAGTTTCCTGTAGAGCTTTTGCTCGCCATTCAGTTTAGGTTTCATGGCATCCAGAATGGCCTTCTCAGAACCGGGAGAGTTCTTCTGGCAAGCGTCTGGAAGAGAATGGAATAATTTGCAGTTAGCCACTGTGTCACGATTGATGGGTTTTACATTCCTCGTCGAGCCAAATCGGAATTTAGTTTACAGGCGACTAATTTAGGGAAACGAGAAAACACTAAAATAATCAACTCAAACACCAATCATAGAAATATTGATATGGATAATATTTCAATACTTAAGGCTATAACATTTTTACAAAGAAATATACAGTTAACATGAGTATTTCCACACACAGTGCATGCATTTACTCGACAGAATTCGTTTCATTAACTGACTTATCTGTCTGTCTTTAGAGCTCTGGAATAACCTTTCAGTCCAATCCCGCGTAACCCCACAGCGCGAACGCGTAATCCTGAAGCTGCACGATTTTGAAGAATCCCACTGTTTACCGTTCTTGTCAGGATTTCTGTATTCCTCTTTTTTCAAATATTCTGGTTGTAGCCACAACACAGACAAATTGCTGCTTTAGCCAGCCACATCTACATATAGTTACCACAACACTGGAATAATCACAACACTGCAATTATCGCACACTGGAATAATCACAATCTTTTCCCTGGTTTATTACTTGTCAACAGTCTCAGTGCCTGACTCTAGAATTGTAATATTTTGTCTCTGCGAAACGGTTTCTTGGGTGAACATAGGCTTTGGTTCTCTCCACACGAGTGCTGACAACACTATCCACAAGTGTCAAACACAATCGGGGGGAAAATAGGTAATTAACCAGTCCACACTCTGAAAACCTTTCCAGTAATGTGCTACTCTTCATAGATAAGCTTTCACAAAGCATCTCTTAGCACTTTCCATACTGCCTTCTTTACAGCAGATCTGTTTTAACTACCACATATAAATGTGACAGGGAACACGTGTTGTCTCTTCGGCTGCTGGCCGCTCTCCTCCTCAATTGTCCAGATAACAGCTCTATTAAATTGTTCATTTAATTTGCACACTGCCCTAAACCAATTAATCTTTAGCTTCGCCGTCCTCCTGTCACACAAACAGTTTACACTACATGTATCTCATTGTATTTCGTATGTTGAAAAACTTATACTTGACATAACTCCCCTTTTAAAGAACATTATTTAGAAAATAATTTCCAATATAAGTTTTTTTTTTCTAATTCTATTTCATATTAACTAAACTGTAATATATAATCATATCTTGGTGAATACTTGTGTGACATCTCTATTCCCCCCTTATCGGAAGATGAGGTTAACCGTGTCAACACAAATTATATACAGTAGGAAACTCTTTAACACCGGAACCCTGTCAATTCAAACACTGGATAACCCCGTGACCCCATCATTCAGGCATTGTCATTAATTCTGCTGAGATAATCGGCGCCGACATTGTCAGAACCACGGATTGCTTGTATAGTAAAGCGATACTCTTGCAGAAACAGGGCCCATCTCAGAATGCGAGAATTGAGTAATTTGGCCTTGTTTAGATAAGCCAATGGTTGGTGATCAGTCTGTAATAAAAATTCCTTCCCATATAGGAAAGCATTGAACTTCTGTATCGCCCAAATGATTCCCAAACACTCTCGTTCGATTACAGAGTAATTTCTCTCTCTGTCAAGCAATTTTCTGCTAGCGTAAGAGACTGGAAATAGAATATCTCCATCCGCTTGTAACAGCACAGCTCCTAGCCCTATATCTGAAGCGTCAGTTCTGAGAACAAAAGGCTTCTGCAAATCTGGTAACTTCAAAATAGGCGGAGTTGACAACATGTCCTTGAGAGCCAAGAAAGCCTTTTCTTGCGACTCTCCCCATCTTACTTTGTTAGGTGTTTTCTTTTTGGTCAAATCGGTGAGAGGTGATGCTACATCTGAATAATTTGGAATGAAATTCCTGTAGAATCCCGTTAAACCAAGGAAAGCACGCACCTGTTTCTTTGTCACAGGTCTGACTGATTTCTGAATTTTGTCTAATGTACAAGTCATAGGACTCAACCCGTCCTCACCTACCACATGACCCAAGAAGTCCAAAGTTGAGAATCCTATCAAGCATTTACTTGGTCTAGCCGTGATATTGGCCTCTTTCAACCTTTTGAGAACTTTCTTGAGACAAATCATGTGCTCTTCCCATGTTCGGGTGTGTATTAAAATGTCGTCAATATAATTGTCAACATTGTCGATACCTTCCAACAGTTTTCTCATCATTCTCGAAAACTTGGATGGCGCGCAAACCAAACCGAAAGGCATAGAACAAAAATGGAATAGACCATTCGGCGTTGAAAACGCGGTCTTTTCCTTGGCATCCTTTGACATAGGAATCTGCCAGTAGCCCTTACTGAGGTCTATCTTTGTAAAGTATCTGTCATTCGAAAGTTTGGCAAAAATATCCCCAGCGGTTGGAATTGGTTCTGAGTCAAAGACGGTGACCTTGTTGAGACCCCTGTAATCAATACACACACGATGGGAATTGTCAGGTTTCTTAACCAAAACAATCGATGAACTGTATGGGGATGTAGAGGGTTCAATAACTCCAAGATCTAACATCTTCTGAACTTCATCAGATATGGTTTCCCTAACAGCATACGGTAGCTGGTACTGCTTGTTCCTAATCGGAGTGTCAGTCACCAGTTTAATGTCACATTCTATCAAGTGTGTATGACCCGGAAGATCTGTCAACGTGGTACTGTTTTGCTCCAATAAAGCTTTGACCTGACTCTTCTGATTGTCAGACAACTGTTCACAAATTATAACATCTGTGAAACTTTCTGTCTGTGCCAAACAGGGCAAAGGAATATCATCCTTTATCACTTCAATGTCTTCCAAATCTTCACAAGCTGAAGCAAGATTAATTGTGGGAACTGGATCTAATTTTGGGATGCTAGCCCCTTCCCGCAAAATGTACAGTTTTAGCATGTTTGCATGGAAGATTTTTGTCTTTCCTTCCATGTCAATCTTGTAATCATTTACTCCTATCTTTGCAACAACTTCAAAGGGTCCTTTCCAATGCATCAACAGCTTGTTGTTGTCTGTTGGCAAGAGAACAAGAACCTGATCTCCTATCTCTAGCTTTCGATGTTTGCTTTTGGAATCATAGTACTTCTTGTATCTAATAGAACTTTTCTCAAGCTCTTTTCTGGCCAGATCACAAGTTTCTTCCAATCTATTTCTGAGATCCAAAACATACTGATAGGTAGTTTTGACCTCGGGATCAATTTCGTCAGACGTCCATAACTCTTTCAAGATTGCCATAGGACCTCTTACTGTTCTACCATACAAGAGTTCAAAGGGTGCAAAACCTAAACTCTCTTGTGGGACTTCCCTATATGCAAATAATACTGGGCCAATATATCTGTCCCAGTCTTTGGGTTTCTCCTCACACAATCGTTTGATCATGCGTTTCAATGTACCATTGAACTTCTCAACTAGCCCATTGCACATTGGATGGTATGGCGTGGTTGTTAGCTGTTTGAGCGACAACAACCGACTCACCTCTTTCATGACCTCTGAAGTAAATTGAGACCCCCTGTCAGAGAGAATCTCATTCGGAACTCCTATCCTACAAAATACTTCAACAAGTGCCTCTGCCACGCGTTCTGCTTCAATACTTGGCAGTGCAACTGCTTCAGGGTATCTCGTGGCGAAATCAACAATAGTTAAGATATACCTATTCCCTTTTTCCGATTTTGGATAGATAGGTCCGATTATATCGACCGCTACTCTCCGAAACGGTGTATCGATCAAAGGCATAGATCCTAATGGAACTTTGGGCACTCTGCCCTTTGGAGTAGTCCTTTGACAAATGTCACATGACCGACAGTATCTTGTAACGTCTGCATGAATACCCGGCCAATAGAACTGAGTCTGCACCTTATCGTAGGTTTTCTTTATACCCAAATGACCTCCCATGATCGAATCATGAGCAAGTTGTATCACAGTTTTCCGGTATTCTGTCGGAACCAACAACTGGTTAAAAACCCGTCCTGTCTTGTTAACATATGATCTGAACAGAAGACCATTTTTCTCAACAAACTCGGCAGTTCCACTTTTACGACGAGTGTTGGACACGACTCCGATATTATCCCTACAAACTTTTAGAGTGTGATCATTTGCTTGCTTTTCTTTCAAATCGTATGAACTAACACCTAATGATCCTTGAAAGGTCAACAAAGGACGAAATGGTTTCTCGCTCAATTTTTTCTGAGCTCTAGTTTCAACTGCTTGTACTACCTCCACTTTGACCTGAATTGTTTCATCTGTTTCACCGTTGTCCATTTTCCACAACGGATCTGGGTCCCCTGGATCTCTAACTCCAGTAATGTTACCAATAACCAAGTCATATACTGGCGAATCCATACAAAGTGCAGTTACCGTTCCTTTGATGAATGGAGTGTCAATTTTGATTACGGCTTCTTTGACCCTTCTGAGTGTGCCATCAATCAAAACACAAATCTGGTGCCCACCTGTTAACTGCTCGTCAGTCACAAGACTACTACGGACAATCACACCACTACACCCACTATCCCTAAGAACAGATACTTTACGCCCCGATAAGTATCCCTTAGTCACAGGCATCTTTTCCGCTAAATCAGCTAAGATGACCCGAGTGTCCTCCGTAGGATCTCTACACGCTGCACTAACAACGGGAACCGCATGTCCGCATGCTAGTCTAACTTCGTGAGATTCACTCTCAGAAATCTGTCTCACCAGACATGCACTAGCCGTTTCAGCCTGGCGACCAGTATGTGAGTTTCGATCTCTTCCTGCAAAGGCTGGAGTCCTGATTGGCTGTCCAGCTGCAGTGAACTTTGCCCTACACGAATTTTTCAAATGTCCAAAACGATGACACTGAAAACATTTTTGATCACCGCGATTTCCTTTAGCCTGATCAAATTTGTTAGATGCATACTGATCTGTCTTGTAGGAGTTAGACTTTCCCTTGGGTCCAGCAAAACCCCTGTGAGTATTACTACTCGTTAATGTGTGTCCTCCATGAGCCTCTACAAACTTATCCGCCAATTTGGCCAATTGCTCAGCACTACTGAACTCATGTTCCTTGAGAAAAGTAGCTAGCTCCTTACTACAAATTTCAGTAAACTGTTCCTTAATCAATAATCCACACAGTTGATCGAAGTCTCGCTCAATACTTGACATAGCAACCCATCTCTCCAAATAATTTGACATGCGTGCTATCAACTGCCCAGCTGTTTCGCCCTTTTCGGCCTTACAGTTTCTAAATTTCTGTCTGAAGCCATCCTCTGTATGTTCAAAGCGCTGTAACAGAGCTTTCTTCAATCGACTATAATCTAAGGCATCCTCAGCAGGAAGTCTTGAATACACTTCCAACGCTTTGCCTTTCAAACAAACACTAAGATTTGTGGCCCAGCAGTCATCACTCCACTGCTGTCCATTAGCAAATCTCTCAAAGCGTAACAGATAAGAGTCTATGTTATCTGTTGTGTCATCAAACGGGGGAATTTTAGGGGTTGGAAGTCCAACACGCCTTGTCGCCCCAGAAGATTCATGCAAACTAGAACTTGTAGACTCATTCCTAAGTTCTATCAGCTCCTTTTCTGCTGCCATTTCTCTTAGTCTTACTTCGGATTCTACTTCTCTCGCTCTAATCTGTCTATCAAATTCTTCCTTTGCTAACTCTGACTGCTCTTTGGCTAACTCTGCTTGCTCTATCGCTCTAGCTTTTTCAGCATCTCTAGCTGCAGCCCTCTCTGTTCTATCCATATCCTGTTGTTCTTTAACAAAAGCTAATAACTCAGGCCCTGTCAAACCTAACTTCTCCCCTGTGCTTGTTAAACTATGAACATCCATGCTAAATGTCTGTGAAACAATAACACCACACACCCAGGGTCAATACCAGAACAATAGCTGTCACTTGAACCCAGTGTCTGAAAAAACAGTTTTCCAGAATCGTTGTTATTTCAGTATCTCTCCACCCAGAACAGCCCTGCCTGTATAATCAAACTAATCTCACAAATTTATAAAATCGCTCGAGCCACAAAGGAGGAATGTTTCCCGGACAAGCCCCCAGATGTCACGATTGATGGGTTTTACATTCCTCGTCGAGCCAAATCGGAATTTAGTTTACAGGCGGCTAATTTAGGGAAACGAGAAAACACTAAAATAATCAACTCAAACACCAATCATAGAAATATTGATATGGATATAACATTTTTACAAAGAAATATACAGTTAACATGAGTATTTCCACACACAGTGCATGCATTTACTCGACAGAATTCGTTTCATTAACTGACTTATCTGTCTGTCTTTAGAGCTCTGGAATAACCTTTCAGTCCAATCCCGCGTAACCCCACAGCGCGAACGCGTAATCCTGAAGCTGCACGATTTTGAAGAATCCCACTGTTTACCGTTCTTGTCAGGATTTCTGTATTCCTCTTTTTTCAAATATTCTGATTGTAGCCACAACACAGACAAATTGCTGCTTTAGCCAGCCACATCTACATATAGTTTCCACAACACTGGAATAATCACAACACTGCAATTATCGCACACTGGAATAATCACAATCTTTTCCCTGGTTTATTACTTGTCAACAGTCTCAGTGTCTGACTCTAGAATTGTAATATTTTGTCTCTGCGAAACGGTTTCTTGGGTGAACATAGGCTTTGGTTCTCTCCACACGAGTGCTGACAACACTATCCACAAGTGTCAAACACAATCGGCGGGAAAATAGGTAATTAACCAGTCCACACTCTGAAAACCTTTCCAGTAATGTGCTACTCTTCATAGATAAGCTTTCACAAAGCATCTCTTAGCACTTTCCATACTGCCTTCTTTACAGCAGATCTGTTTTAACTACCACATATAAATGTGACAGGGAACACGTGTTGTCTCTTCGGCTGCTGGCCGCTCTCCTCCTCAATTGTCCAGATAACAGCTCTATTAAATTGTTCATTTAATTTGCACACTGCCCTAAACCAATTAATCTTTAGCTTCGCCGTCCTCCTGTCACACAAACAGTTTACACTACATGTATCTCATTGTATTTCGTATGTTGAAAAACTTATACTTGACACACTGTGAGAAATAATAACAATCCATGAATGGGCTAGATTGAAAATTTTCCGTACAAAGATCAGTACTTTTATTTCTTAGCAATTAGAATACTTCACAAATTCAATCCAAATTATTTTTAAAATTAATGAAATTTAAGTTCAATTAACTGTCTAATCAATTAGCTACATTCTTAGTCAGTTAACACCTTTGTATGATTGGCCTGTCCCAGGATGTAATCCAACCTTTGCTGGAAACCACCAGTCTGACTTGTGAACTTCTTGGCCTGTTGCGAAAAATACATGCATATAATTAAAACCCGGTCAGTTGCATATATGGTTCCGTATGACATGCAATCCAGTTCTTCTTTTTTTAATAAACTCATTATGATTGAATAGGTTGACTACTATCAAGGGTAAAGAATGAAACACATCCGTACGAATTACAAAAGATTGATGAAGATGTCTATTATCCTTTCTTTAGTACTCCATGATATACAACAAAAGAGATAAACAGTTTATGTGACATTCTAACCAATATATACAATGAAGATATCAACCATACATTAGATATGCTCATTAAAGTTTCTGTCAGTCGAGTGGCTGCTTGAAGTGAGCCGAGTTCCCTACGTATCTTTGTAGCAGCTACGTGCTGGATAACGAAAGTATACCATGTAAGAAGCCATTAGAATTGAAGTGAAACAATCATGTGAAGTTTTATAATTTGTCTGGTTCAGCTAAATCACCATACAGGTTTTCAAATAACAAATAAATGCTTATTGACTACAAATTGTATAAATTTTTTGAAATGAAATAAATGTATGAAGTGAAATGTTCTCATTTCTCACGATGTGGGTAGAAATGTACAATTGGAGTGTGCGAATATCGTTAGCTTTGGTAATGAATAGTGCAATCAATAGACAAGGAAAATATAGCCTGTTATGATGATGGAAAGTCTAATCATAATTGATTATACTTTTTCTGATCACAGCAAAAATAGGTTATGCTAACATTTTATTATCAATATATTTTTAAACACAATTCTTTACCATTTTGTCAAAAATTTTGTATGGAAATATTCTCTAGTCTTCTGGAAGGAACAAAAATCAATAAATTTTATAAATCAGTAAAGAGTTCAAAACAACAAGATAATTTATTTAGAGCTACCATCCCCCAACCATTTAAATCTAACTGTTTTGACATGAACAGGAAGTACACAAGCAGTTTTGTGATAAAAATATCTCACCCTCAGGGGATTTCCTCCAGGGGTGCATTACTAATCTTTATATGAGGTCCCCAAGCCTGGGGTTTCCAAGTTGACAATTCACACAATCATGACAATGGCAATCCACACTGCCTTGATGAACCTAAGTAGATCTGAAAGTGATATTGAGACAGAGATACGGATATTTCGTTGTGAAAGCCATGCTATATGACCCATTAAATTTGACTGCAATTATACGGTGAAGTACAATATTTTTAGCAATATTCATTGAGGCCAATATCAATTTTTTAATATGCCAAGTATGTCAAAGGAAACTTGTTGATAATAATAGCTGGTGCTCATGGTGGGTCCACATCACAAGAGTCCCACTGTTCAGCTCAGTTATGAAATAAAGTTATTATGTGAAATGTGAAAAATCTATGTGAAATTTGGCAACACAATATTTCAGCAGCGTATAGGTATTCCAATACCTATGACCTATATCTGTTCTCTTATGAATATGACTATATGCAGGCGCTTTCAAAAACCGATCCATTCAAAGCCCGTTCCTTCTCATTCACCAAACGCTATATAGACGATCTTCTCGCTGTGGATAATCGCTATATAAATGACGCAGTGAAGGATATATATCCACCTTCACTGGATTTGAAGAGAAACTACAGATAACCCTACAGGCACATCATATTTAGACCTATATCTCTATAAAAATGAAGCGGGCCTTCTCTCTCGTCGACTATATGACAAAAGAGATGATTACAATTTCGACATCGTAAACTATCCCTTTCTGGACAGTAATATTCCAGTGGGACCTGCATATGGCGTATACATATCACGCCTAGTAGCATTGCTAGATTCTGTGTTAAATGTGACGATTTTAATCAACGTCACAAAACATTGTTGCAGAAACTTATAAAACAGGGCTACACCACCAAGCGCCTCCACTCAAAGTTTCTCAAATTTGGCGATACATATTGCATGCTGATAGCAAAATACGAACGTAGCGTGCAAGATCTATGGCGCTACGTTTCGTAACTTGTGTCTAATTCCGCTTAACCCGGGGCTAGGGGCCGTATGAACCCATGTACTTCAAGATCCTCACGGTACTCATATGAACAGTCACAATCAAAGCGTGACTGAGATACATCATTCTTTAGATGACGACTTTACAACCAATATTATGGATTAAGAATACTGATCAGCGATACGGATTCGATATTTTTGGAACATCATGATGTCTTGCCGGCATCATTGTAAACTGTTGACAGCTTCTCTCTTGCAGGAAACAAGCCTATGTTTATGTATACTATGATTGTCTTTTTGAATTTGGTGCTAATACTGTTATATGGAATTTGGAATAGGTCTTTGGATTATGGACGCGGATATTCTCTAATGGACGACGGCTGAATTATGAATGACGGACCAGACGCTTGTAATTAAGTTATGAAAAAAAGAAAAATTACAGTTATATTTATAACTTATCAGCTGCACTCATCACTAGCTGCATTCATCATATCACCATATGCAATAAAGTTCTTCAAACCTCCATAGTTCTAGCTTAACATGAACAAATCCACCTGATTTTTGCACTTGTGATCAGCCATTTTTTCTCCTTGTTGTTTTAAGATGATGGTGGCGATATTTCCGGTCTCCATTTCTAGATCTTTCTCTTGATCGTCTTCGAGGTTCCGACGTTTGTTCGCCTGTACGTCTCTCGACTTAGGTGTTTTTCGTCTTTTAGTCGGTATTCTTTTCGGAGTCAACATCGCCCCTTGTATCACTTCTCCAGTCATGGCGTTTTTCTCCATCTACGGGGCTTTCACATCGAGGTTTACTTAGGTTCGTCGTTACATTGGGGCAGTTTTCGACACTCTCCATCAAGTACTTCGTCCCCCGGTAGACCGTTGGACCAGAATTTAGACGTGAGTACTGAGTTTTTTTGTCATCAACTCATCAGCCTCCTCAGCTTTGGCAAGCCTTCTAGAGCTATTCACATCTTCGCAGGACCTTACTCATTACGGTCGTCTCCAAGTTCGGCCGCTGCAGTACCATCTGTCTTATCTTCAGACGTCCTCCCTCAATCCATTAGTGCCGGTATTGACGTCTCTACATCCACTTCTGATTTTGTGGCAGTCCGGCCATGACGTCATGCGGGGAGTTCCGTGCCGTTTTCCAACTTCGGTTCACCATCTCTACACCGATGCTTCTGAGACCGGTTGGGGAGCCCATCTGGAAGAACTGGAGGTGTCCGGCAGATGGTCGACGTTGGATGCCTGGCTTCATTTCTACCTTCTGGGGATGAAGGCAGTCATCTTAGCAATTCAGCATTGGAGTTGTCGTCTCGTGAATTCGTTCCTTTTCATCGCAACGGACAACTCTACTGTCGTTGCTCACATCAACAAGATGGGTACCACCCGATCTTTTTCTACGTTTCGTCTGGTGTGGGTTCTTTTCGACTGGACTGCCATCTCATTGCTCGCCATGTTCCGGGTCGGCTCATTGTATTAGCGGATCGCCTTTCTTGTCCCGACACCGTGCTTCAGACCGAATGGCAACTGGAGATCTTCTTTCAGATCAGCAGCATCTGGGAGACTCCCTTGATCGACCTGTTTGCGACAAAGAACAATGCATCAAAGATTGCTCAGCACGACTGCGTCATCCTGCTCGTAGTTTCGGGGTGGCTTCGTCGTCCGTGGTTTCTAGCTCTGCTTCCGCTTCTCACCACTCCATCACGTCGCCTTCCAGTTTGGCCCAGTCTGTTGCGTCAACTACACGGGATAATCCATCACATCCCGCGATGGCTCATCTTACACGTCTGCAGACTATCCAGTGTGCACTTACAGTCTAAGGATTTTCAGCAGAAGTTGCACAGACGATGGTTTCAGCCTATCGATCTTCCACATCGCAGCTCTATCAATCAAAATGGGCTTATTTCGTCTCCTGATGCCGAGAACGTGACTCCGATCCCGACTCTGCCTCTCTTTTCCTTAGTAGCTGACTTCCTCCTTCACCTACATCGAGATAAGAAGTTTCAAATCAGCACCATTGAGGGGTACCGGTCTGCTTTTGTTACGGTCTTACGTCTTTCGACCGGCATCGACATTAGTTTGAGTGACTATATCTCTGCTCTCCTACGTGCCTTCGCATTACAGTCTCGCCGTACTCGACAACTGTTTCCTTTTAGTAGGAACTGACTCCTTATTAGGCCATTCCTACTTGGGGGTTGTGGAGATAATAAGAAGGACTAAATGCACCCAAGCAAGCCTACCTGAATTCCCAGATACCGATCTGCAACCAGATGTCACGTCCGTCTTGTTCAGTCAGTCAGAATCATCTCTCCGAGTTCTCGTGTTTCCCGTCCAAGTCAGGGCTACGCATGCGCGGCATCCACATAGGCCATTCCAAATATACTACGCATCTCCCCCCCCCCTGTATGCGGAATATACTCCCAAAACACCATAAGGTCCCTATCAGCCTACTACTACATTCTTCCCCCTTATATTTGGGGCCTGATGCCCATGGGGTATCAGTTAACTTAATGGACTCGAGATTTCGACCTCGTGTCCCATATAAAATATTCCAGCATACTGATAAAAATCCCAACTTGTTAACATCTAACCACATAAAATACTTTGCTTTAGAATTGAGTTTATTTAAAATTCCCCCAGAGTTCTGGATATGAGGGATAGCTAAAACAAGCTACTCCCCCAAAAGTGCCACCCTCGAGTGCATAATCTTAAAATGTTACTGGTTATCCACATTCCCCAGAATGCCGGATATGAGGGCTAGCCGAGACCGGCCAATCCCTCAAAATTGCCACCCTGGAGTCGTGACCCCCGAAACAAATTATCCATCCACACATTTCATTAAAATTAGTACCCTAATCCTAAAACTAAATGCATTTCCCTTGCCAAAATCTCACCCCAATATCTCAGGGGGCAGTTACAGGGGCCAGCTGAGCTATGCTCACTAGTCCCCCAGTCCCTGTCACCCTGTCCCCAACCCATCTAACACTAATACAAAATCAGTTGCAATATTAAGGCTCTCCCCCAATAAACCACCATCAGCACCCGTGTCCGTCTGTCCCTCGCAAAACGTGGGAATAAGCAATAAATATTACTGAATGCCGTAGTCAACACCTGCACTTCGGGTGGTGCCCTGCAATGACTCACACAGTAACTCTATACATTAGTCATGGGTCAGATTCTGCTCAGAGTCCTCTTCTCTGCAATGGACGACCACGGGGAGATTGTATTCCGTCTCACTGGCCATGGGAAGGACCCTCCAGAGGCAATCCTCCTGCCATTCCCTCTCTTACGTAGACGTATATGATCTTTGTAGTCCAGGCCAACTTCACCGAAACACAGCCATCAGACCCCAGCAGTTTCAGCAACTGGAAAAAATGCCCTGATCTCACACGCCCCCTACTGGTCACATTAGGGTGAATGCCATATGTCACCGGTATTCGATGATCACCACGAGCCCAGAACAAGTCGTCCCAGTGCTCGGGGAAACACCAGCTTTCCAATGACATACCGCACCACCGCAGCCGGCTCGCCAAGCTTGGACAACCGTCGTTCTGCAAGATGTTGAATGTGTTCTCCGTTGAGCCACCTTAGTCACACTCCCGTCACCGGAGCCCAGGGTAAGGTCAGCTACCAGAGATGGCTCACGTATCTCGGCGCCTATCTCCGGAGACTCTCCGCCTGCGCTCCGTTTCCCTCCCCTCCCCCCCAATTTCGACCGCGCTTTGCGGGCGGACATCAATCCTCATCCGCTGGCACATGGGCAGGACAGACTTCTCTGGAGGCAATATAGCTGTGTCTCTCGTTATCCTTCAAGTCTTCCCAGCTATCAGCCTTTTCAAGAAAACCTAGAACATGGGGTCTGTCTACCTGATCAACAAATATCTCAATACCAGGGGGTCAGCCAAGGATTGATTTTGATTAAAAGAAATGTATAAGCTTACATACAAATCTGACCTTGTAAATACACATTAAAACACTTGATCCCTCACATACTTAAATACAAGGAGCGTGCACTAATCCCAGGGCACCCTAACCGTGCCTACAAAATCGATAAAAAATGATTCCTAATTATAAAAGTAGCAGAAGACTGGTTCTTTTTGTCAGTCAGTACAAACAACGGCGAAAGGAACCCACATGTCGAAAACACTAGGGACATCGGGGCCCACAGAAGAAGATATCCCGAGATGGCACCTGTACCTGGTCGCCTACCCGTGGTATCTTCCTTCTGGCGCTCCATAGTTTTCGTACTTATGACATTGTTCGACCTAAAACCTAAAAGTGGGATATTGTTGTGGTTCTTAGTGCCCTTCTGCGTCCGCATTTCGAACCTATACAGTCAGCCTCTATTAAGCTGTTTCCTACAAGACTGCTTTCTTGGCGGCCTTCGCTTTGGCGTCTAGAGTTTCTGAGCTTCACGCCCTGGAGAGGAAGCCGTTGACCTGGACGGCAGATTGGTCTCGCATTTCTTTTCGTCCCGTCCTGAGTTCATCGCCAAGAATGAGGTTGTGTGCCAAGGCCCTTGCGCTCAACGTTTGTACTCTATCCCCGCATTAACAGACTTTGTTTGTGGCCTTGATGACGACATCATGTTATGCCCTGTACGAGCCTACGTCACTACCTCTCGTACCGACCCTGGTCGGGGATCTCGTCGACTGTTATTCCTATCTCTTCAGCCAACTGCGGTTCGTGACATCAATCTACATGTACATATTGTTCAGTGAAAATGGTGACTGAAGACAGTGACTGATGTGTCGTTCGACAGCTTTCCAAGTATACTGTGGCTTCTTGGTTGAAGAAGACCATTAAGTGGACATATCAACTCGCCCTTGACGCCCCCCCCCCCCCCCCCCACTTCTGGCCTCTGCTTCTTCTCATGGAATTCGTGCCATCGCTACTTCATGGCCTTTTTGAAAGAACTTATCCTTGGACGACATTGTCCAATCCTGTACTTGGAGTGCCAATTCGGCTTTACCGACTACTATCTGTGAGACATGTAAGTATAGCCAGATAGAGTGACCACGCTAGGGCCGCTGGTGGCTGCCCAGCATGTGGTCCACTAGCTTTTCCAAACAGGGGGGGGCGTAACTCTGCAAGCAAGCCAGTCAGTCAGCCAACTTACAAGACCCGACTCATCGGTGAGTATGGTTTAGGCATGGCCTTTCCTAGTTATTACTGGTTTTACTCTATTAACACCCACTGCGTCTCCACGACCTGGGTTTCCTTCTATTGAGTATTGTGTACCACATTTACAATCAGGTTTTTGATTTTAATCCACGGGTACTCTCAGCGTCTTCGACCCGGGTTCTCTCTGGGTGAGTATTTAGAGTGCTGTAAGCCAAACAGTCAGCAACTTACGGCATCATCATAGCTAATCACATGTCCACCTTATTACATGATCACCTCAACAGGTCAGCCAGTTGCCAACTCACAAGACATCTTCCAAGACCTGACACAATGGTAAGTATTGGCTATTGTCAGCTATATTTTGTGTCAGTTTCAAGTTTAAAGTACAGAGAGTTGGTGCATGATGGCAATTATGACCAACTCACAAGATCATCACAAGAAAGTCTGCTGCTGTCAACTCACAAGACATCTTACAGAGACCTGACACTTCTGTGAGTTTTATTTTTAGGCTTACTAGTGTCAGCAACAAGGGAATAAAGTACAGAGAGTTGACGTAAGACGGTTTGTGGACTTAGTGGTATAAGATGGGCACATTGTATACGATGTTGCTGGGATGTACAGGACCGCTTCTATTCGTTATGCATTGATTACCACTCGAATACTCACAGCGCCACCGGCCCGAGTTCCTTCGTCGGAGTAAACTTGTGCACCACATCCACGATCACGGTTTGCATGAAAGAATAATTAGTGGCCACATTCAACAATCTAATATGATTACTCCATGATTACCCACAGCGTTGCCGACCAGGGTCCCTCTTGTCGAGTACTAGTGTGCCATGTCCGTGATCATCTCAGCGGTTACGCTGCCTGCTACAGGAACTACAACAAGGCCGAGGTTCCCACCTCCATATGTTGGTGGTGAGCCATAGCAATAGCAGGTGAAGATTTGAGCGATAAATATTAAACATTTATAAACAATGTTAGTATTTATTATCAAATCAAACCTGCTATTGCTTTGATTACCCTCCCATCCTGCCCCTCACTCCACGGCCTTGCACAGCACGCATCACGGGCTGCAGGAGTAAGAAAGAGGAAGTATCAGGAGAGAGCAGGCGCTTAAGTAACCTAGCTGAGCTCCCTAAGGGGAGACAACTTTCGTTTTAATTATTCTGCAAAGGATTCTCCAAAGGGAGATAAGGCCATAGCAATAGCAGGTTTGATTTTATAATAAATACTAACATTGTTTATAAATGTTTAATTTTTCGGTCCGATTCGAAAAACCAATATGGCCACCTTGGATTTCCCCATGAAACATTGTTATCGCGATTTCTCAGGACCTACCACCTGGATCTTTCTCAAATTTGGTACACAGGTCCCCCTTGGGGTCTAGTTGTGCAAGATATCTTTTCTGCTCTGATTCAAAAATCCAATATGGCCACCAGGCGGCCATCTTGAATTTCCCATGAAATTTTGTTATGGTGAATTCTCTGGAAATTACTGCATGATCTTTGTCAAATTGGGTACACAGGTTTCCCTTGTGGTCCAGTTGTGCAAGATACCTTTTTTGGTCCATTTCGAAAATCCAATGTGGCCGCATCTTGAATTTCCCATGAAACTTTGTTATCATGAAATCTCAGGAATTTACTTCATGGATCATTTAGTGTTCAGGGTGGACAACACAAGTTAGAAACTCATGTATTGCAGTTCTTTAGTAAAAAAAATCTTACAGCTTCTTTCTCCAGTTACAACCAAGTGAGCTATACTGCCGTGGCACTATCTTTTAGAATCTTATAGAAGTTTTCAGAATCTTATAGGATTTTTTAGAATCTTATAGGATTTTTCAGAGTCTTATAGGATTTTTCAAAATCTTCTAGGATCCTGTAAGGTATTTTTGTAAGGGAAGCAGAACTAATCAGATGCAGTGCGTTTGTGGTATTCGTCAGACAAGAGAAAACAAACAATCGGTGATTAATGAATAATTCTTCACCCCTTTATAAAAACACCAACAGCAACAACAAAAATAACACTGCATCAAAGCTAACGGTCGTTTGTTTAAAAAAATCAGCAGTTTTTGCCTTTCAGAATCCAATGCTCACGCACATTCACAATAAATATCTTAGTATCTAGTATGTTGATAAGGATTTTTGGCTGTTAAGATATAGAAATGATGACACGGGTGAATAATATGACATAATGAGAGAACCCTGTTCGGAGGTTGGTAACACGACATCAATTTACTTGCCAACGCTAGGTCCCTGGACTACGGAGCTGTAAAACGGACACGCAATTTAGTATTTCTATTAAGTCATGCTCACGAGATAATCGTTATGTTGTGCTCACGAGATAACTGTTAAGTGGTGAGCAAGAGATAACTGTTATGTCGTGTGCATGAGATAATCATTTGAGCCTATGTGACTCTTTGTTGGTAGAGCAAACATGAGAACTTCAGTACAAACACTTCATGGAAAAGCCCAAGTGGAAATTCTCCAGTGTTGTAACTGGCAGGCATCACTGATATAAGTCAATATCGCTGACTCGTACGAGCACGAGATAATTGGTAAGTCGTTCACACGAGATAATTGTTAAGGCGTGAGCACGAGATAACTGTTAAGTCGCGCGCATGAGGTAAGTATTAAGTCGTGAGCACGAGATAACTATTATGTCGTGCGCTTGAAATAATCAAAGAATAGAAATGAGCCTAATATTCGGTTATGAATTGTCAGTATCATGACTGACGCATGGCAGGGACATGGAAAAAAGGACACGGGTCCTTCTAGATATTACTACGGAGCAGTAAAAGGGCACGCAATTTATTATTTTAAATCTTGCTCACGAAATAGTCGTTATGTCGTGCGCAGGAGATAATTGTTAAGTCGTGAGAACGAGATAATTCTTAAGTCGTGAGTACGTGCTAACTATTACGTCGTGAGCACGAGATAATTCTTAAGTCGTGAGCACGAGATAATTGTTAAGTCGTGAGCACGAGATATTTGTTAAGTCGTGAGCACGAGATATAACTGTTATGCCGTGCGCACCGGATAACTGTTATGTCGTGCGCACGAGATAATCGATCAATAGAATGAAGCATGAAGAGACATGAAAGAAATCGACTCCAAGTGAAGGCTTTGCCGTGATCTTTGCGCTACGGAGCACCTCCAGGACACGTTGTACATACGCCTTGTGCTCCTCCTAACTCTCGCTATGCACAATCATATAATAAATATACAAATCGGTGAAATTCTCAGTTCCAGTAAGCACCTCTACATCATTCTATTGAGCGTTGCAGGCTAATTGACCATTACAAATGGCAACATGGTGAACCGATAATGTCCAGTCGGCGTTACGAAAGAACTCTTCTCCTTAGCATCCGCATCTAGGGGTATTTGCCAATGGCCCCGAGTCAAGTCTATTTTGCTAACATATTTCGCTCGGCCCAACCGGTTCAGAATATTCTCTGTACGTGGCATGGGTTTGGGGTCAAATTGAGTCAATTCATTCAGCCGGCGGTAATGTGCGCATAAAGGTACACTGCCATCTTTTTTTCCGCATTAATACAATACATGAGGCTCAGGCACTGTGTGATTCTTCTACAATGCCTGCCTTTAGCATGTGCTTAACTTCTTAGTTGACCTTCTCACGGAGAGCATATAGCGTTGGATATGGCCTTTGATACACTGGCTGGTTACCGCTCGCGTCTGTGTGTACTGGAATTCCCGATAGAGTTGCACTCCTCTTTCTGAACTGGGCACAAAGTTTCTGCATAATTGACATCCTCAAAGGTTTGCGATGCGACCAACAATGGGTTTGCAAAATATCCAGAGGATCTACCAACGAACGAGCCGCATCTCTATTTATCGCACTGATTGCTGCCATGCAGATATTTTGCCACACCGATTCGTCCTGATCAACGGTCTGTGCAATCTCCTCAGCCTCCGTGTCGTTCAGGGATTCTTCCATTCTGCAAGGAATAGACCATGGGTCCGCTTCTCGGCCGCCAATTGTCGAAAATCTGTAACCCAAATCACTTATACGTATATATTTTCTGAAAGGGCATGATAAAATTATTATTTTAAGATACAGCACTGATATTTTATAGAAAAAAAATCTTGAACATTGCCCTCCAAGCTTGCTTTATTCTTCCTAGAAAACCCCTTAAAATGTCGAAAAATGGTCAAATTCGGTCAATTTCCAGAAAAGAACTGAAAGAGCGATTTCAATACATTTTTTCCCCATGTTCCCAAGTCTGGTACCAACTTCAAAAGGCGAAAAAAGTGGGGGTCGACTAGTTCGTTTTTTGTCAGATTTTCTCACCGTAAATGAGTCGTGATGTTTAGGCACTCCCAAGGGGCATAACTGAGGCAGGACAAAATTTACAAAATTTACAGGATGGTATTATAGACATAAGCTATTTATAAGGCAAGAAGAATTATGATAAAGCAGACCACGGACAGTCTATTGTATTATGAAATTAGACCGGGGTCATTGCTACGAAACTGTGGAGGACCACCTTAAGGGGCAGAGTATTTTTTGCGAAATTAATTATTCACATTTATCGTAATCTGGGAGTGTTTGCGAGTATGGCAGGATACAACACTTGCAAAATATACATATTATTATAGGATATCCGACCGATAACTTCTCTCTACCCCATCTTTGTTTTGATCACTTTTGGCAACTCTAGCAGAATTTTCCACAACAAAACTCAAAATTACCCAATTTGCTTTTAATAATGGACAACCATTCGACAATATGAAGGCCGTGGCTGCTTTTCTGCTGTTCAATGATACCAGGAAATTGGGGGAAATGCAAATAAGAGATGTAACCAAGTCAAATTATTGGTAATTTTGCACTGAATTTTCTCCTAGAAACATGGGAAATGCTTCAGAAACTTGAGAAATAATTAATACAACCTCAATAATATACACCCTCCCATCCGTTTTGGGCTGTAAATGGGTTCTGTTGTAAACAAATAGTCAAATTTATATCATTGTGGGAGAACCTGGGGGTGCCATAATATCTACCGAGATCTCATTCCAGGGGGAGATAACTCCTGTATGGAACAGAGTAAGCAGTAACTTCAATGTTAAACCAATGGTCACATTGTGGATTCTTTTAATCGAACTCTTGGTCTTCTTTCCACCTGGCTCCGAAAATAGCGCTTCAGATGCAACTAGGCAGTCAAATTTAAACGATCTGGCGTAATGACACATCTCCGCTCTGTAAAGGAGTCTACGTTGAGATAATGCATAGACTACAGTACTATACCTTGAAGGGTGCACTGCAGGGATTCTTCCATTCTGCAAGGAGTCCTGATGTTAGGCACTCCGAAGGGGCATAACTGAGGCAGGACAAAATTGACTCCGATCAACGTCAAGACGAAGGAATTAGACCTGGCCATTGCTACGAAACTGTGGAGAATCATCCTAACATGCCACCTTTTCAGCATGTTAATATGAAATGTTTTCCTATGACCAATTGGCAATTCTATTTTATAGTCCACTGGACTAACTCGCTCTACCACGGAAAACGGTCCTTTCCACGAGTTTACTAGTAGCCGTCGGGAACAGAACAAGCGCCATTTGTCCCGGCTCTAGAACACGTTTTCTGTTTTTCTTATCGAAGTAGAATTTCTGTTTCTCTTTGCCGTTCTCAGTCTGCCTCTTCAGGAAATATTATACCACCCAAATCACTAAAGTATCTCAAGATATATCGTATTTTCAGTTGTATCGTCCAGCGAACATAATCGAAACATCCCAAGATCGGCTTTTCTTGAAACTCAACTACTTAGATAAAGCACTGGGCATTATCAATTTACAGCAAACTATCTTAAGTTCACAGAACCTCCTTGCATTTCATATAAGTAATTTAAATCTATAGCCACCAAAATATTCAATTACTCTAATGCTGTCAAGGAGTTTGACTGGAACTTATACGTGTTTTCACGCTTCTTGGGCGTGATAAGGAGTTGTTTTTAACTTCCGAATGTGCAAGTGTCTAGCCAACTCCTCCATTAGGCCTGATACAAAATTTGTTCCAAGATCGGCAAGAATCTCTGTAGGCACACCGACACGTGAGATGAACAGCTTCCGCAACAGTTTCGGCTTCGTGGCTCGTGAGAGCCACAGCATCAGGGTGTTTCGTGTCATAGTCCGCAACCACCAATATATACTTGTTCTCCTTTTTGGTTCGTGTTAACGGTCCTACGATATCCAGTACTAGCTGCTTGAAAGGTACCTCCATGGGTAGAAAAGTGCGCGAGTGATAATACTTTTTGTATAATTGATATTTTATTTGGTTTTCATAGGTAATACACATTGTACATAAAATATTCTATCCTACTAAACAAAAATGGTTGTTCTTGTAACTCATGTTATACAACGAAACAGATGCATCGTCATTACACTTTGATTTATCTACGTTAACAGCAACAACATCTATAGGAGTCTAAAAAGTAAATGTAGCGATGTCCAATGTTGGTAAAACAAGCCCCATTCGCAGTTCTTATAGTGTATATATTTAAGAAATAATGTTTTCATAGGCGTGCTAAATCGTTATTTTACGCACGGGTAGTGTGGGAAAGTTTATATTTTAGGGCAAGGGTGAAGCACGAGCCCTAAAATTTATAAATTTTTCCACACTAATCGTGCGTAAAATAACGATTTAGCACGCCTATGAAAACATTATTTCCATTCTAGTGCACTACTCAAATTGATTATCAACAAAAATTACAATGGAATGCTGAAAACATATTTAAACTTTGACAACCTGATGTTGGGACGATGCTCCCGTCTCGGTTGGCATCGTGCCAGTGTCAGTGGAAGAGTTTATGTGGTTTCTCAAATGGGGAGTGATTTTGTCAGCTGACCAGCTGTTGGGAAATTACGT
Source organism: Hanleya hanleyi (assembly GCA_036873755.1). Lineage (NCBI taxonomy): Eukaryota > Metazoa > Mollusca > Polyplacophora > Lepidopleurida > Hanleyidae > Hanleya > Hanleya hanleyi. The sequence continues at coordinate 67,775 of JAVTVY010027867.1, forward strand.
GGATATATGCTTATTTGTGTCGATTTGTTAATCAATTTCCCGATGGAAACAACAGTTAAACTTGAGAAGGAAAGTTCATCTTGTAATTTATTTGTTTGTTTTATTCGATTGTTACTTGTATAAAAGCAGACGTTCCTTTCTTCATCCGAATTGTGAAATGGAATCTCATAATGAACACCTGTATTTGATACATGTACATTTCACATAACCGTCGTAAATCTTGTAATTATTGCACTGGTTGGCTCGATGTTATAGAATTATCGGTTTCGTACGCTTATTTTAAAGCGTTTTGAACACTTTTCAAACAAGGGATTTTTTAAACTAATTTCATTTTTTATATAGAAAATTTAATAATAGAAATACAGTAGTTGAATGGCTGATTTCTGGGATTGTAAAAGACCAAGTACAAATTATTCTGGAGAAAATCGAATTGGAATACCCGCCGCAGCGAACCAATTTTCCAGTAAACTCCACAAAGGGTAGATACGTTTACATTCCCAAAAGAGTTTAATAATAGTCTCTGGAACTTTGTTACAGAATGCACACAAGTTAGATAGCGGTAAATCAGGGTAAAGTTTATGTGCAGAAATGTTGGTAGTCAATATTCTGTTAATAATTCTATATTAAAACCACTTATTTTTATTTCATATATGCCACTCCGAATCACTTTTTTTACAAGAACTGTGTCCCATTCAAATGAGCGTTTAACACAGTAAATCTAGAGTTCAAGGCAGTTCTATAGTATATTTTACAACCTTTTTACACTTATTGATCGTGACATAGGGGGCGGTATTAACGGTATCATATATTGTTCCTGTAATAATCCAAACCCCATGTTGTTTGCTGCTTTCCGTACTTTCTAACACACTGATAAGTATTTCAGAAAATTGACTGCGCATTTATGAATAGACTGAAAAGAGTCTAATGACAAAAAAATTCCGTTATTATCTAAAATAACATTTACAAACGACACACATTTTCCATCTCAATGACCTAAATGTATAGCTTTATTATCAATTTTAATTTTTTCGTTATACCAAAGTTTTTCATTCGAGAAAGTTTGACATTCTTTGTACTCTAGTTTAACTTGAAATTCTGTCCAAGCTAGAAGCGTGTCCCTCCAAAATACGTTTTCCATTGTTGGTATAACAGTAGTTCTTAAAACTGCTGAACCGACCCCTATTGGGTCTATATTCTTTGGCATATACAATTTCAAAATATTACCCCACTTGGGATTATCAGGTTGTAATGTCCTAATCCACGATATTTTTTGTGCCTATGTTACATATTTAAAGGTTATACCAAATGACTCTATACTACTTTGCATTAAAACATACCCAGTAGTGTTCCTAACAACAAATTCGTATTTTTTTCTCGAATAATGTCGTCGAAGTGGGTTTTTTGACACGAATAGCACACATGTGGGGGGAAACGTATTGGAGCCGTGACCTCTGGTGCATGACGTCACAACCTGATTACGATTGCGCCGTAAACGTCATAGTCTATGACGTCGGACGTTGTTACGAAAGATTCACCCAACTGTGGAAGTTCTATGGCCTCAGTCCACAGTTGCGGATTTTTGGTCCCCCTCAAATTCTTTGAAATTAAAATTCGACCAGGTTTGACCCCATGAGAATTTTTGTTGGCTTTTTGTTTATTGATATTTGTGATATCATTCAGTTGACTAGTTGATTTGCTTCAAATCAGTACATGGAATTTTGCCAGTAGGATTGGCCCATGCCTCACTATGCAGATGGAAGTGTGAAAGTGTGGCTGTGAATTGGGGCCATTTTCAGCTTACGATCACATGGCATACTTTACGCTGTAAAATTGAGCTTGAAAACCGCCTGGACAACACCCTATTTTCTTTGCCAATTTTTGTTGGTCCTTGGACTGGGCACACTGTCGGTGAGTTTCAGGACAATTGAATAACAAGTTTTTTCTTTGGTGGAGGGGAATATTACCCATTTTGGACCAATTTTAGAGGATTTTCCTGAAGTTTGAAGCAAGTTCAGTATGGGTTATGGGGACCCTGATTTTCGTCAACAAGGCTTACATCTGTCTCGGCTTTATGACAAGAGCCTACTCTTTCAGAAAATATATAGTTCTATGGGGTTCTCTAATAACACGGTTGCTGTTTAGCATAAAATGAACCTGCCTACTGTTTAATTTCAGATGCCATGGCCCTTCTGTAGACTGCACCCTATATGACAGAACAGGCACTTTCTCAGGTAACATTAAATTTGCATATCTGACTAAAAATTTTCCATCCAGAACTAATATTGTTTACTATCAAGTTGAACACAATTCAAAACAATGCTATTCACACCCAACACAGGACTGAAATTAAGCAGCACAGGGGCTTGGGCTAGAAAGGGGGGAGGGGTAACTCTTAGCATGGCCAGGAAATATCTGTTAAAAGGTGTGTAGAATTGCCAACATCCATGTTGGTGTTTTATCGGGGGAGGGAGGGAGGGGGTTCAATTGTCCCAGGAATTTTTCAAAAGTTTTAGTGTCACAGAATAATTCCTCTGGGACCATTAAAACAGCCCTACCCCCCCCCCCCTCCCCATAAAACCAGCATTGGAGTTGGCAATACTATACTATACACAATGTAACAGATATTCCCCTGTTAAGAGTTATCCACCCCTCCCCCCCTTCAAGCCCAAGCCCCTGTGCTGGTTTCATAATTCCAGTCCTGTGTTGGGTGTGAATATCATTGTTTTGAATTGTGTTCAACATAATTGTAAACAATATTAGTACTGAATGCAAAATTTTCAGTCAGATATATTCAAATTTGACATAGCGGTCTAGCCTGACAAAATGGCGTCGCAAAAACTGTCAAAATATGAATGGGGTAGGGGGAAAGGTATCGCTCTGTTTTATCTTAATATGACTTTCAACCATTGAGTGTCATATATCATTATACTTGTACAGACCCATAGATTGAAAAGAGTAGATAAAAAAAAATCCACAAAAAGTACCCTTCACTTAAAGGCCTCAGTCCACAGTTGCGGATTTTTGGTCCCCCTCAAATTCTTTGAAATTAAAATTCGACCAGGTTTGACCCCATGAGATTTTTTGTTGGCTTTTTGTTTATTGATATTTGTGATATCATTCAGTTGACTAGTTGATTTGCTTCAAATCAGTACATGGTATTTTGCCAGTAGGATTGGCCCATGCCTCACTATGCAGATGGAAGTGTGAAAGTGTGGCTGTGAATTGGGGCCATTTTCAGCTTACGAGCACATGGCATACTTTACGGTGTAAAATGGAGCTTGAAAACCGCGTGGTCGACACCCTATTTTCTTTGCCAATTTTTGTTGGTCCTTGGACTGGGCACACTGTCGGCGAGTTTCAGGACAATTGAATAACAAGTTTTTTCTTTGGTGGAGGGGGAATATTACCCATTTTGGACCAATTTTAGAGGATTTTCCTGAAGTTTGAAGCAAGTGCAGTATGGGTTATGGGGACCCTGATTTTCGTCAACAAGGCTTACATCTGTCTCGGCTTTATGACAAGAGCCTACTCTTTCAGAAAATATATAGTTCTATGGGGGTTCTCTAATAACACGGTTGCTGTTTAGCATAAAATGAACCTGCCTACTGTTTAATTTCAGATGCCATGGCCCTTCTGTAGACTGCACCCTATCGTGATGTCGCTGACATTTGGACGTCACAACAGTCATTCGAGCGAGATCGTAATCAGGTTGTGACGTCACAGGTCAAGCGGTCACAGCTTTCGCCGTTTTGAAAGGGGCATGAAATTGTCGCACTTCACTGCTGCTATTTCCAAACTTGGGCAGTTTGAAAACATACAAAAATGTAAAACAAGTCTATATAATCACCTCTACAACAATTTAGCACAAAAAGTAGCAGATTTTGAGACCATTTTGTATAACCTTTAACAAAAGGAATATATAAATCGCCATGTTCAAGTGGTTTAACAGAGTTTTGCTGGAAATTTTGTCAGGTTTCGAGTTCCAAACAAATTCGAAAAACAGCGTTCATTTATAAGTGGTTCGGGTGGATTTGAAGGGGGGAAATAGATGGTTGAGTTTCGGCAAGAGCAAACATTTTAAAATGGCATTTCGTCTTAATGGAGTCAATCCTCTTTTGGACCATATCTTTATAAGTATGACAATATCTTTTAATTTATTTTTGTAATTTTTTCAACCATTTCGGCCAAATTGTTTGTAAACAAAAGGCCCAATAGCTTAAAGTCACATTGTGATCAGTCTAAATTCCATTTCGTACGAAACCAGAAATGTTTGCAAAATAATGTAATGTATCTCAACAAGAATTTAAACTTTTGAGCGTTCCATCCAGAAAAATAGTAGTGTCGTCAAAATGTTGGGATAACAAAATATTCTTCATCCCCAAATTTTATGCCCGTTATGTTTTTGTAATCTCTTAACATTTGCTGCTAGTATCTCCGCGCATATAAGAAATATGTATGGCTATAGTGGGTCTCCCTGGCGACAGCCGCGAGGTATATGGAAAAACTGCGAAACAAAATTATATCACAAACAAGTCTGGTATCTTCACCAATAAATCTGTCGGACATGAATCCTTTTGGTCTTCGTGGATTATCTTTGGAAAACAAGTTTTTATTCTTTGAGCGATTGCAGCTGATGCTATTTTATAACAGACGCTGAGTAGAGATATCGGTCGTCAGTTTTTAAGCAAGTGCTTTGGTTTCCCCTCCTTTGGGAGGCATGTTCTTAATCCTTGTTCCTGCAAAATAGATAATTCGCCATTTTTATAGGTATAATTTAGTGATTTTAGTACATAAGTACTTAGATCTATACAGAAAATTTTGAAGAATTCCGCAGTGTAGCTATCAGGTCCGGTACTCCTATCATTCTTCATGTTTTTCAGTGCACGTGATATTTCTTCTTTGGTTAACTCCTCTACTTTAGATGCAGCTTGTGGTTGGTCAAGTTTGAGGATTTCCTTCTTAAATAGGATATTAATGTCGAAGGGCTTGTATAGTTTTTTATAAAACGATTTAGTTTCCTCAAGAATTTGGTCGGTTTTTGTTATTATTTCATTTTTAGATTTTTCGATTCTCGTTATTGACTTATTTAAGAAATTTATGTGTTCTAAATTTAAGAAGTATTTGGTAGGTTTACCATAAACGTTACCTGTATATGGGGAGATTCTGCTGGTGGACGTTTCGTCCCCGAGGTCCGCCCCCTGTACAGACCTTCCGGTCTTTGATATATGTTGGCATTGTGGAACGTTGATGCTGGGTCGACATCGGGCCTTACAGACTAGTCTTTTGTGTTAAATGCCGTCATTTACATCTAAGGACGATACAGCTCACCAATCCCCAGTGTACGAGTTGTCACAGCGACACCGCTCACCAATTACCAATATACGAGTTGTCAGAGCATTTCCATCATAGCTCTCTAGATTTGTATCTAATACCGCTTATGCCGGTGCTAGGGGCCGTTTGGTCATGTCATCCAAGTTGCCACATGAACAGGTACAATAAAAGCGTACCTGAGATACAACACATATCACGAATCGTTAGATTTTTGTTATGTGCTTTAGAATAGGTTAACCAGAAGACTATACTGTAAAGTCATGTGGCTCTATCAGTATGTCGGCACCTCTTCCCACTTCCCTTATATGTGTCGTAATTTCACCTATTTCGGACCATCTTACTTTAGTTCGTATCATAATTCCTTCAACTCTATTCTTGTATATAATTTAATTCATTATTGATATCATCTATCTCATTTACTAATGTTACCTTTTCATCATAATTTGTTGTTTTATCTAATTTTATTTCTTTTGTTTGTAGTTCTTCTTTCAACCGAGATTATTCATGTAGCCTTTCTTTTTTTTTGCAGGAGGAATATGATATAGATTTACCTATTATGTTTAGTAATATCATTTCAAAGAGGAGTTGGTCGTTAATAGTGAATTCTTCTGTCAATGTGTTATCTGCTTTTGGGGGGGTTTGGATATTGTTGTATTGTTTCCGTAATCGCCTTTTTTATTTGTTGAACGTATTCTTTGTCCTTCAGCAGTGAATTGTTAATTTCCAAAAACTCTTCCCTTTTTAAATTCTGTAAATGATAATGTCAAATTACAACGCATACTGACTTTTTGTCTAGCTTTAGGATTATTAACGTGAGTATAGTTAAAAGTAACAAGAACGGGATCTTGGACCAAGTTCCAGCCACCACAGATTACAATATGCTGACTAGTCCATACTTCCAGTACTGTCTGGATTTGCTCAAAAAAGTTGGGGTCGTCTTCGTTCGGGGCATATACAGAAACTAAAGTAAATCTGAGCTCTGGAGTTTTTATGTCTAAAATTAAGTAATTACCCTTATTTGACCCCTGTTTCACCCTTAAAACTTCAAATTTGAAATTGTTATTAAATAAAATAGCAAACCCGAGAGAATTGCTAAAATACGAACGTAGCGTGCAAGATCTATGGCGCTACGTTTCGTAACTTGTGTCTAATTCATCTTAAGCTGGGGCTAGGGGCCGTATGAACCCATGTACTTCAAGATCCTCATGGTACTCATATGAACAGTCAAAATCAAAGCGTGACTGAGATACATCATTCTTTAGATGACGACTTTACAACGAATATTATGGATTAAGAATACTGATCAGCGATACGGATTTGATATTTTTGGAACATCATGATGTGTTGCCGGCATCATTGAAAACTGTTGACCGTTTCTCTCTTGCAGGAAACAAGCCTATGTTTATGTATACTATCATTGTCTTTTTGAATTTGGTGCTAATACTGTTATATGGAATATGGAATAGGTCTTTGGATTATGGACGCGTATATTCTCTAATGGACGACGGCTGAATTATGGATGACGGACTAGACGCTTGTAATTGCTAGAATACGGGCTTATTATAGGAATCATAGCCCCAGTCTGTAGAAATAAACTTTTTATTCTGGTGAAATGAACGTCCTGTAAACAATATATTGACAGCTTTTTTCACGAAGGCGGCGAAATATATCTGTCTGCTTCTCTTTATTATTTAGACCGCGACAATTTACAAATGCTATTGTTATATTTTGACTAGACGCCAGGCGAGTGATAATATTGCTTCACGCCAGAACGTTGGCATCACGATTTGCTTCACAGGGACAACATCATAAGGATCAGAGCCATCAGAATAATACTTTCGGCAAAACATAGTCTCATTTAAAAAGAAGTGAGTTTCCATCCCCCTTGTGATTCTTGATATTCTGCGGCAAACCTGCGAATCCTGTTTAAAGAAATATCCTTCTCTTGTGCTTTTAGTAACTCTCTTTCCTTCTAATCTGATCCCATTCCATATTGGCTAAAGATGAAGGTTTGTCCTGCCAAAGTTTCTTCTGCCGTCGTCGTTTTTGCCCCTCCTCTACAGCTGGTTCATTATCAGGTGCTATTCCTTTGTTCTGTAGTCGTGCCAATTCATCAAGGTTGTCCTCCATCTGCCGTTCTTTTCTCAACAGCTTGACAGTTATCTTCCTTCTGAGGGGTTACAAATGGAAATCGAAGTGTATTTGGTTACCAATTAGCAAATCTACAAATGGTTGATCAAGGAGTATATAAACTAACACTTTTTCGGTGACATAATGAGTGATTACTTTAGTCCAAGCCTCATACGCTTCTTTCGTGCCACCATCAGCGAGTGTGAATGTCCGCTTGTTACCGGCTAGCTGATGTTCCGGTACTAAATGCCTTGCCCCATAAACCGATGTACTCCCAGTGTCGTGAAGTCCACACCTTCTAAAGTACCTCGTTCCACATTCAGTCCCTTCTCACCAAGACGATTGACCATCTTGATTCCCCCCAACGTCCCAAATTCAATCACCGAGGGGCTTTTGTCGACACACAAAGCATTTTTATTATGATCATTCCAGAGTCATCGCTTCAATGGACAGTCTTTCATGAAATGATATTTTCGATCACAAATATAGCACTTGCCTTCAAGCTGGGAACCTTCACCATATCCACCTGCACCGCCTCTTCCAGAGAACTTAGTGTTCGGTGCGCTCTGTTTCTAATGATACTGCCGATTGAACATAATACGCTGATCAACAAATTGCTTCTGTCGATACCCTGCATTGTAACCTGTATCACGTTGACTATGTGCATCTTGATAGCTTTCTGCTTTTTGAGTTAACTCCACCACTGTAGTGGGCTTCTGTTCCCTCAACCAGACTTGAAGTTCCCGCTGAGAGCTGTTCATCAGCTGTTCCCTCGATAACAAATCTTGGAAAAGATTAAAATCCTCACCGATCCCCCCTCTCATTTCACACCAGCGTCGCATATAGTGGTCCACCCGGCATTTGAACGTCTCATCCTGATTCTGCTTTGCTGACAGGTGTTTAGTTCTGTAAGTCTCTGCAGAGAGTTCATATCTCCTCAGAATAGTCCTTTTTACCTCACTATACTTCCCATCCTCTGCCTCAGTCAGTCTAATATATGCCTCTTATGCTCTTCGTGTAAGTAAAGGAATTAATCGTGTTGCCCAGAATTCTTCGGGCCACTTATACATACGCGCCAGCCTTTCAAAGTTTTACAGGATTGTATCAATGTCATCACTCTCCTGAAATTTGGACAGTTTTATTTGGGGTGTCGATACCTTGTCATTCGCTTCAGTTGATCGCTTACGAGCCAACTGCGCCTCTTCCTTATCTAATTTATTTTTCTCTAAATCAAGCGCCGGTTTCTTCATTTCCCTACCATACCTCCGGGGCTCTCAATCTTCGTCGGCTTGAGCTCTGGATTCATCCATGACTGGCAATTCTCGAAACTGCTCAAGCATATATCCTTCCCTAGTAGTAGCCTCTGCTAGAGAAGCAATCATGAAAAGCCTGAACAACTACCAAATATTTAAACCAGCTGTCTAATCCCACATGCGTATGCCGTGGGTATCAATGGTGGTTCACACCAAAAAAAACATATCAATTTCAAATTGAAGGAATAAGATAATAATTGGCAGTGTTTCACGACTTATATAACATACAGATACGTTACGACCTCTTCCTATCTTCCTGGAAATATCAATCTCGAATCACGGTCATATCTCGGGATCAAGGAACGACTAACACATCTTTTTACAAAACGAAAACATGTTTGTAATCTCTGAATCATAAGTAAGGAAACAAACACACAAAAATAACATATGTACAGTGAAGGAAGGATCCAATGATTCTTAGTTTCAACCTATACTCTACTGAGCGTTTGAGAAACGACCTATCTCGCGAGCTAGATTTAAACGCTTGTTTAGCGCTTCTGACTTGAACCGTCAGGTTCATATCAGTATCCAACTAAACGATAAAAAAATATATAGTGTAATGCCTGTGGGGCATATTCCCTACTCTGACAATGTAAATAAATGTTGGAATATGGGCCCGGATCATTCATTCGCGAAGTGTCATAAACTGGTACAAATTCAGAGACTGTGACAAATTTCCTACCAAGTGGACTTACGTGTATTTATAGTGACATTAAATCATAGTTTTGGACAACATTTCGTCGTATGAATTACTGATGTGTTCAAGATTTCCCCCAAGCATGTTCTGGTCTCTCCCTCACGCTTCATGTACATAGCCATTTTGTTATTCTACAAGTGTGTGCGTAATGCGGTTACACTCAGCACAAGTTATTTATTGTGTTTTATAATTCCAATTTAATATTTCTAGATGTTGGTGACACATTACTAATTTGAACTGTGGCATTTATTGACATTCGTATGAACTTTGGAATCCAGAATACGGATTTTCTGTGCGGACTATATGCGCGGATGTTTGACTTCTCTGTGCTCATATGCATACTTCGTCTGCTAGAGAATTATTTCGACATCCCTGTGTATTTAATTGAACAACAGATTTATTCCTGCAAAGTAAGTGCCATCCGTTCAAGATAATATTCCTTGATAACTATATTTTTGGGGAAAATTATGTTAGAAGGCAGGTCTGGTGTTATTTAAAAGATATTTGTTGTCAAAGTTGGTTTTACACCAGGCGGGAATGTACACCATGTATAAAGTATGTGGACTTCGCCGACTGCCGGGAATATACACTTGTGCTCTATTATATTTACGATAAACCGAGTCTTACTGTTTATGTTATCTAAAAGTAGAGATAAAATAACGTTGGAACACAAATTGAGCACTTACATACTCTGTTGTAAATATACTGTATGTTATTGTTAAATGTTCATCTTGCTGCATTTCGTATTCGCCATGTTGTGGGTATAGGTAATTCATCGGGTCGGGTAAAGGAAGTTGTGCTATTTGTTATTTTCTATGAAATAAGTTTATTTTCCGATGCTAATTGTTACATGAGCATAAATAATTATTAAGCACAAGTAGAGCACTACTTGGAAATGTATATTTTACTGTTTACCAATAATTTTTGTGAGCGAAAATAGTGCTCAGCCCCAGGCACCGGAGGCTATAAATACCGGGTCGTAACGAGCAATGGCAGACAGCAACAAGCCGCCGGCGAGTTCACATCGTAGCTTGGCCAGTACCAATTTAGTGGAATTGTATTGAGATTGTATTGGAATCGTATTTACCATACTGAATTTATAGGGATTAAGGCTGTCTCCCGTACCTGTAATATCATTGATACGGTTAGTATTGGCTGGATGTGAATTACCATATACCAACATGGGATCAGTAGTATAGTGAGGCGAGTTTACTGCGCATTTGAGGGGCGGGTAATACCATTGGCTCACTCCATCTGTAGTGCTATCCACGATTGTGAATTTGATCAATTGTAATATTATTTTGATTATTCTATGACGGAAATAAACCATATAGACCCGAGAATCTGTGTTATCATTGAGTCCTAGTTACAGTGAAGCAATATTACTGGATTACCTGTGGAAATCACTTACGCTTGGATTACACATTGGATTACCTGTTGGAGTCAATAATACTTGGATTACCTGTGGAATTACTGGCCTATATTTTATTATTTGGTAAACCACAATTTCTTTCAAAACAATAATACCCCTCTCGGCCTGGGGATTATTACACTGGTGTCAGAAGTAGGATGCCTAATTAACTGGCATCCAGTGATACGAATCTACCCTGCATAATTGCTGAAAATCAGTTTGATTGTAACTTGATTATTTGACGTGGATACGAAAACATGGCCGACAGTCCAGACCCGGAGGTTACCATCCGCGATCAGAGGGGAGCCTCACTTGAGCATGGACAAGGCGACCTACCGAGTGTCGCAGCTGACTACGCTGATAATTATGCAGACAGTGATGATGGTTCTGAAAGTGATGATGATAGGACAGCGAAGGTTAAATTCGGAGGGTCTCATCGAGGTGGATTAAAACTAAAACCTGAGGCATATGATGGCAGATCGGATTGGGAGGAGTATTTCTCGCACTTCCAGGATTGTGCAGAGCTGGGCGCATGGTCGAATAATGACAAAGCATTAGCTCTGTCTGCTAGCCTGAGGGGTATGGCCAGAACATTTTACATGGGACTAACGATGGTGGAAAGGCGCACATTTAAGCTGCTGCCTAGGAAACTGGAACAGAGGTTTGGTAGTTCGAGGCAGCAGACACGTTGGTTGTCCAAGCTGGAGGGTAGGTACTGCCAGACAGCTGAATCGATTGCGGCATTTGGAGACGATCTTAGACAAATGGCCCAGAAAGCCTACCCCACCCTTGATGCTCAGGCTCAAGAGGCTTTGGCCCTCAATCAACTGTACAAGTCAATCACCCTGGAAATGAAGTGTCGGTGTATTGATAAGGAGTGTAGAACAGTTATAGAGGCAGCAGAGGTAATTGAGAGGTTTGAGGCGATCTTGGAGGGCAAAGATAGGAGGAAGGTTACTGCCAGAACGGATGCATTATCTGTGGATGGTGTAGAGTCTACACTCAAGCAAATCTTGGAGCGTTTGCAGAAGCTGGAGTCAAAGGGAAGTCAAAATCCGACCGGGTCAAGGCAGAATAACAGGGAACCCGGCCGGTGTTTCATTTGTAATACGGCTGATCATTACATGCGATCGTGTCCGCAAAATCGGAGAAATGTGTCAACAGGACATGCTACGTTTCCTGCACGACAGGGAAACGGGGCGCCGTCTCCTCTGTAGGCCGGGAGATGACGGGTATGGAGAGGCCTGAGCATTGCGAGAGGGAAAACTTGGACAAGTCACATTCTGAAGCTTACAAACACAGTAAGACCCTTACACGGGGTACCATACGATTGGGTCATGTACCAGGCAAAATTAACAGATGGGATAATGGACTATTTACTTCTGGTCACATTGATGGGGGAGAAAATTCTGTCAGGTTTCTCATTGATAGTGGATCCACGATAGCTTTATTGTCAAAAGAGTTATATGATGCCATCGATGATACAAAGCGACCTGTGTTACACCCTATCGTGGCAAAAATTCAGGCCGCAAATGGAGTACATCTCACTGTCCATGGAAGTGCAGTGTTTAGTTTGCGATTTGGAAATGTAAACTTCAGCCTGCGCATTGTCGTCTGTGATATCAATGTTGACGGAATACTGGGACAGGACTTCTTACTAGGACATTTAAAAGCCATTGACTACAAGAGGCTTAAACTGAGAACTCAAGATGATGACGAGATACCTTGCTGGATTGGGGGAGAAGCACATATGACGTGTCAAGTCCAGCTAACCCAAAAGAGTACACTGCTACAATGGTCTTCGATGTGGGTTCCTGTGTGTATACCTGAAGTCAATCACCTGGCTAATGTGGGATACATTGAGCCATTGCTTGACCAATCAAATGACAAAGATGTGCAGGTCATACATGGGATCATTGATACGGGTGGCGGAAATCATGCAGTACAGGTGGTCAATTTCAGTGATAAGGACGTGATACTGCATCCACAGACTAGGATAGGAACATGTAGGTCATGCTATGAGGTGCCAAACATCAGAGAACATGTAAGGGCAATGACAGATAGTTCCACAGAGAATGACCAGATTGCTTCAGGGAACCTGCCGGAGCACTTAATTGATCTGTTTGACAGAAGCTCAATGAATCTACAGGAGAGTGAAAAGGAAGCATTGTCGTCCTTACTTAGGAAATATAACATGGTATTTTCCAAATCTGCCTGCGACCTTGGGAGGACAGACCGTGTAGAACATCAGATAAACACTGGAGATGCTGCACCAATTAGACTGCCACCGAGGAGATTACCGATTGGCAAAAGAGAAATCATTAAGGATGAACTAAGAAAGATGTTGGAGAGGGGTATCATACAGCCATCTACAAGTCCATGGGCGGCCCCCGTAGTTCTTTGTACAAAGAAAGATGGTAGCCCAAAGATATGTTTAGACTACAGACGCCTCAATGATGTTACTGTCAAGGACGCATATCCCCTCCCACGCATCGATGATTGCTTAGACTAACTTTCTGAGGCCAAGTGGTTTAGCTGTATGGACTTGGATTCGGGATTTTGGCAAATCGCTGTTGCCCCTGAGGACCAAAAGAAAACCTCATTTACCCACCAGTCAAGGTTTATATCAGTTCTCAGTTATGCCATTTGGCTTGGCAAATGCCCCATCCACTTTTGAGCGCCTCATGGAGGATGTTTTAAGAGGTCTCCAATGGGAAGAATGTCTTGTATACATTGATGACATCATAGTTCCTGGGAAATCAGTGGAGGAATCACTGCAACGGCTGGAACACGTCTTTGAGAGACTGGTGGAAGCTGGGTTGAAACTCAAACCTTCAAAGTGTGTTTTCTTCCAAAAGAGTGTAAATTTTCTGGGACATGCTGTTTCTGAGGATGGCATTCAAACGGATCCCGGCAAAATCTCAACCATACAGGACTGGCCTGAACCCCAAAACGTGAAGCAGGTACGGAGCTTCGTCGGTTTATGCTCTTACTATCGCCGATTCATAAAGGGGTTTGCAGGAATATGCAGGCCATTGCACAAACTCACTGAGAAGGGAAGCCAGTTTCGTTGGACTGAGGAATGTCAGACTGCATTTGACATCTTGAAACAGGAGTTGACAACATCCCCAGTACTGTCTTATCCGTTACCCGGGCAGACATTTATCTTGGACACAGATGCAAGCGATTCTTCAGTTGGCGCTGTTTTGTCTCAAGAGCATGAGTGTGTAGAAAGGGTGGTGGCATACATGAGTAAGTCAATGAATAAGCATGAACAGCTATACTGTGTTACACGGAAAGAACTCCTGGCAGCAATAACTGCTCTCAAGCACTTTCACCCCTACCTTTATGGACAGAAAGTTCTCCTTCGAACTGACAATGCAGCTGTAAGCTGGATGCGCAAGTTACGCAATCCAACAGGTCAAGTAGCTAGGTGGTTGCAAGAGATGGGAAATTACAATCTGGAAGTCAAACACCGTGCAGGAAAGAGTCATGCCAATGCCGATGCGTTGTCTCGACGACCATGCAATAATTGTGCCAGGCTGGAGAGGGCAAACGTGGAGGCCGAGGACAGTTGTGGCGATTCCATGGAGAGTACACAAATATCTCACCCAACAGAGGATGAGGAAATTACGGAGTCAATACGAGTTGTCACTCGGAATCAGGCAGCTGTACAGGGGATTAAGGAGCACCAAATACTCCTTGAAAAATGGGACCCCCACACAGTTCGTCAACATCAACTGAATGACCAGAACATAGGGCCAATCATGACTGCTTTGGAAAAGGGCAAGGGTAGACCACACTGGTCAGCTATTTCTCATCTTTCCAGCTACCTAAAGACAACATGGCGCTCATGGGACCGGTTGGAACAACATGGTGGAATGCTGTTCAGGAAGTTCGTCACCGATCAAAATGCCACCATCTACCAGCTCGTCGTACCAGAGGCATGCAAACAGGATGTCCTGAGACTACATCATGACATTCCCTCAGCGGGACACCTTGGCGTACAAAAGACAGTGTCAAAGATTAAGCAAGCATTTTACTGGCCCGGCATGAAGAAAGATGTAGAGACGTACTGTTTGCAGTGTGACAAATGTATTGCTAGGAAGACACCCAAGACACAGGGACGTGCCCCACTAGGACAATACCATGTTGGAGAGCCCATGGAACGGGTAGCTATGGACATACTCGGGCCTCTACCACTGACTATTAAAAGAAACAAGTATTTGCTTGTAATAACAGATTGCTTCCCCAAGTGGACAGAAGCTATTCACTTACCAGACCAGGGTGCAGAAACAGTTGCAAAAGCTTTCGTGAATGAGTTCGTCTGCAGATTTGGGACACCATTACAGGTACATAGTGACCAAGGCACAAACTTTAAGTCACAACTACTCAAGGCTGCATGTGACCTCTTGCAAATTGACAAGACCAGAACAACAAGCACGAGGCCTCAGTCGAATGGTGGTGCAGAGAGGTTCAATCGAACTGTTGCAACAATGCTGACCATTTACTGCGAGAAGCAGCAAAAGAAGTGGGACGAATTCTTGCCACAAGTTATGATGGCCTATAGAGCCTCAAGCCATGCTAGTACAAATGCTTCTCCCAATCTGATGACGTTTGGAAGGGAAGTAACACTGCCGATGCAAGCTATCACGGCCCAACCAATTGGTGATACTGAGCCTATCAGCACAGATGAATACACGTTGCGACTTCAGGAGACCCTACAGTCCGTCCATGAAATAGCCCGGAAGGTCCTGAAGAAGAGAGCCGAACACCAAAAGAGACATTACGACTTGAAGGCAACGAAGAAGATACTGAAGCCTGGACAGCCAGTTTGGTTACACAATCCTGTTCGGAAGGTTGGAGTTTGCCACAAGTTAACTTCACAGTGGAAGGGACCGTATGTCATACTCAAGCGTTTGGACGATGTTACTTATCTTGTCAAAAAGTCCCTGCGACAGCAGGCCAAAGTCTATCACGTTGACAGGTTAATGCCGTAGACCAGAGGTGGCTCGTAGACCAGGAATCACAAAGCATCAATAAATCTGAGAAATTCATGGACCATGAATATTGGGTGTATATATGTAATAGATGTGGCTTCCGGATATCAATCCTTGGATAGAGAAACTTGACTTACATATACTGGTGTACCTTTGGTAGCTGGATTTATGACCAGTGAGGTAGCTGGATGATGTTCCAGTGAGCAAATCTCTGCAGAGTACTACAGGACTAGGGAGGGACTGATCACCCCTTTCGGCCTAGCCTGTGTAAAGGTATAGTGACTAATGGGTAGTCAGTCAGCATGGGTGAGCCAAGGTGTTAAATCCAATGAAGTAAGGGGAGCCTAAGATGATTGCATTTTGTGCCCTATTCTGTTAGATGAGTTTTTGGGGGAAATCCGATGAGCAAATACACTGAATCGCAATTTAACTTACATTAGTGACATGGGCGAGGGAGGGAAACTGTACAAACTGTATGCAGCCTAAAATATGGACTTACCTATTCTACCTGTCTTTTCAGAAGATGTTGAGCTGTTTCATCTGCCCAGATGTTCTGTCGACCAGACGGGACCTGAAAAACCATGTGTTGGGCCACCAGCGTTTAAAGGTACTGTGTCCGTGGTGCCCCGGGGAAGTGCCAGTAAGGAGGCAGGTGGACCTGAAGGACCATACAAAGAAGTACCATTCGGATGAATTTCGGAGGGTCCTACCCAAATTCTGGTCCGAGTCAACTGGATTCTTCCTGACGTTTGACCCTAGATGGTATCTGAGGGTGATGGCAATACCAAAGCGGGAGGATCAGAGTTCTGTCGCTGCAAGAATGGCCCTCCGTGCTTGGATAAAGATTAATCCATCTAGTACACGGTCACTACAGGAGTGGGAGTCGGGCTGGGATCTGTTGCGACTGAGGGGGATGGAGTTCGCCTCGCCACTCGATGACCGGCGTTTCGTGAGGGAGCGAAGTCCCCCACCCACCAGTTCTTCACCACCAAAGAAGAGGAGGGTCCATCCGGAACAAGTGGCCACAGAATCTAAACGTAATCCACTGAGCCTCCACTACCTGTCTATGACACCATCGGGCATTGTAGCAGAGCTTTGTGCAAAAGATGACACCGGGATATGGTATCGGGCCGACCTCTCCTTTGGCGTGTACGAAGACAGCAAGGCCAGGCAAGCAATCAACCGTCAGATGGCCAGGATAAAGGGGAACCTGACGGCGGGCCTGGGTGATGCGGAGGATGTAACTACTCAGAAAGGTCTGAAAGATGCAGTTGGTGAATGCGTGGGGGTGTCTATCCAGTTGTTAGGCAACAGAACACGTTGTGTTAATGAACCGGCAACTCAACAGGCACAGTATATGCCAGTCACTGAGGGCCTTACCCCTACCCACGACGAGGTGGAGATTTTGGACCCATCTGAGTTTGAGGTACCACCCGCAGCTGATGTTCTACAGGCAGTACCTACCATCCCCCCTCTGACTGCTTCACTCTTCCAACCACAAATCTGTGAACCATCCACGCATTTAGTACCATCTCTGCTCAGCTCAGAGACTGTGTCATCCGCCAACACACCAGCCACACCACTGTTTCGGCCTCAACCAGTCATTTCAACCAACTAGTCCCCACTCACTCTTCAGACGCCACTCACCATCCCACCAGTCACTCCGCTGTATCCGTCATACCCCCATATGTGTACACCTTCTGTCCTTCCACCAGTCACCTCATATCAGCCACCGACAATCAACCTTCCAGACCCCCTCCTGACACTACTGTATTCAACAACGCCATCTATCGCCTCAACAGTTTCCACGTTATGTCACCCTTCAGTATCCGGCTCTTCACATTTCAAACAGACCAGTTCATCCAGAGTTACCACTGCCATACCTCCACAGACCACACAATCACTGCCATTGCCAACATCCCAGACCATTCAACCTGTCGTTGGGAATCCCACCCCGGTGTATCAACCTTCACCCATTGTGACACTTAGTCAGATGCAGCGGAGGGCACGTACAATATTGATCACAGGATGCATGCCGCGGCTTCCACCGGCCCGTAGGGAGTGGGATGCTGACAGGGTGGTGGCTATACCAGTCGGGAATTCAGAGGTCCAGTGGCCACCTAAGGGCTGGAAAGAGATGTCCGTGGCACGCCGTAAAATGAAGTGGGAGAGCCTGGCCGATCAGATTGAGTCGTCGGATCCAAGGAGCCTCGACCTGGAACCAGTCGAGCTCCATGACAAATATAACATGCTGGCTCTACCTGGGATGCTGCTCAATGAGGAACTGTCTGAGGAAGACGATGAAGTGGTGTGGGCACACAAGGCAAGACGGTATTCATACAGATTGATGGTTCGGTTGGCCCGTGGGGTGGACAATCCCAGTCCTTCAGATAGGAGAGAGTTGTCTATGATGGAGAGGTCCTCTATGGAGCGTGACCGGTCAACTGACCATCTCTGTGAGCTGCTTGATGCCAGAAAGATCCCTCTGCGCCTCGATGGGTGATCATGGAATATGTATATGGACTTTGCTGTGGACCAACTTTTTATCGCTGGGTTTACGTGCCAGTTGATCATCGCATTTTCACCCCAGATATGATTAATTGTGAAGATTCAAATGGATTACTTACCTCCTTGGAACAACTGGATGTACGTTCCCAGTTGCCCACAACATCACAACGTTCTTGTGGAGTTACTTACCTTTTGGAATAACTGGATGTACCTGCCCAGTTGCCTGTGATGTCACAGCATCCCAGTGGACTTTGGTAATGAATTACCGTATCAGTTTACCCGTGATTTTATGGATATTACACGAATAATTCGGGAGAATTCAATGGATTAAGGTGGGGGAAGTGTAATGCCTGTGGGGCATATTCCCTACTCTGACAATGTAAATAAATGTTGGAATATGGGCGCCGGATCATTGATTCGCGAAGTGTCATAAACTGGTACAAATTCAGAGACTGTGACAAATTTCCTACCAAGTGGACTTACGTGTGTTTATAGTGACATTAAATCATAGTTTTGGACAACATTTCGTCGTATGAATTACTGATGTGTTCAAGATTTCCCCCAAGCATGTTCTGGTCTCTCCCTCACGCTTCATGTACATAGCCATTTTGTTATTCTACAAGTGTGTGCGTAATGCGGTTACACTCAGCACAAGTTTACCATTTATTGTGTTTTATAATTCCAATTTAATATTTCTAGATGTTGGTGACACATTACTAATTTGAACTGTGGTATTAATTGATATTCGTATGAACTTTGGAATCCAGAATACGGATTTTCTGTGCGGACTATATGCGCGGATGTTTGACTTCTCTGTGCTCATACGCATACTTCGTCTGCTAGAGAATTATTTCGACATCCCTGTGTATTTAATTGAACAACAGATTTATTCCTGCAAAGTAAGTGTCATCCGTTAAAGATAATATTCCTTGATAACTATATTTTTGGGGAAAATTATGTTAGAAGGCAGGTCTGGTGTTATTTAAAAGATATTTGTTGTCAAAGTTGGTTTTGCACCAGGCCGGAATGTACATCATGTATAAGTATGTGGACTTCGCCGACTGCCGGGAATATACACTTGTGTTCTATTATATTTACGATAAATCGAGTCTGAGCACTTACATACTCTGTTGCAAATATACTGTATGTTATTGTTAAATGTTCATCTTGCTGCATTTCGTATTCGCCATGTTGTGGGTATAGGTAATTCATCGGATCGGGTAAAGGAAGTTGTGCTATTTGTTATTTTCTATGAAATAAGTTTATTTTCCGATGCTAATTGTTACATGAGCATAAATAATTATTAAGCATAAGTAGAGCACAACTTGGAAATGTATATTTTACTGTTTACCAATAAT
The DNA here is from genome assembly GCA_036873755.1 of Hanleya hanleyi. Taxonomy (NCBI): domain Eukaryota; kingdom Metazoa; phylum Mollusca; class Polyplacophora; order Lepidopleurida; family Hanleyidae; genus Hanleya; species Hanleya hanleyi. Next base: position 87,523 of record JAVTVY010027867.1, read on the forward strand.
TTTTGTGAGCGAAAATAGTGCTCAGCCCCAGGCACCGGGGGCTATAAATACCGGGTCGTAACGAGCAATGGCAGACAGCAACAAGCCGCCGGCGAGTTCACATCGTAGCTTGGCCAGTACCAATTTAGTGGAATTGTATTGAGATTGTATTGGAATCGTATTTACCATACTGAATTTATAGGGATTAAGGCTGTCTCCCGTACCTGTAATATAATTGATACGGTTAGTATTGGCTGGATGTGAATTACCATATACCAACATGGGATCAGTAGTATAGTGAGGCGAGTTTACTGCGCATTTGAGGGGCGGGTAATACCATTGGCTCACTCCATCTGTAGTGCTATCCACGATTGTGAATTTTATCAATTGTAATATTATTTTGATTATTCTATGACGGAAATAAACCATATAGACCCGAGAACCTGTGTTATCATTGAGTCCTAGTTACAGTGAAGCAATATTACTGGATTACCTGTGGAAATCACTTACGCTTGGATTACACATTGGATTACCTGTTGGAGTCAATAATACTTGGATTACCTGTGGAATTACTGGCCTATATTTTATTATTTGGTAAACCACAATTTCTTTCAAAACAATAATACCCCTCTCGGCCTGGGGATTATTACAATATGCATAACTAGAAAAGTTTACATGGACAACAGTCTATGAATGTCTCTTTTACCACTGCTCAATCGCCCTTCACCTTATCTGGATTTCAGTTCAACCCTCAGACACAAACCACAAACTCTCCACAAACCTCACCTTGACAAGTCGTTTTTACCATTGATAGCAGTAGTACTAGAATATCCAGATGTCCCACAGATTAGCTTCATATAAACTAGAATGAAAGTAACCCCGAAAAGTGAAGTCATTGTGATATTCTATATTTCGGTACAGGTTATACCATCGTCAGGAATATACAGGTAGCAGTTGTTCAAGAGTATATATACAGGGTGAATAAAACAGTTCACCTTACAAGCTGAAGGTTCTATATACAATGGATAGTGAGAATTTTACAAAAAAATTAACTTGAACACAATTCTGTACATGATATCAAGCTATGGTTGAGACAAAGATTCTATACACAATGACTCGAACTCATTTGAAAACAATTAATTCTTCAGATGCTTTCAAACCATGATTGAGGTCAGGACTTTTTTCTTTTATGGCAATAGCTTCCCTGAACATCAACTTACTCCAGTGCCTGGCATAATCAATTACTTTAGTGCAAGGTAGTAGCATATGTGCAGTTGGTTTAAATTCCTTAACCGACCTGGTATTACGGTCTGGTAATAACATTAAGTCATAAATGTGCTGGGATGCATCGCATTTCATAACATGGGAGTGTATTTTACTATTAGGATTAGAATATTCATTTAATCTGGTCATTAAACATCTTTCTGTTTACCCGATATAATTTTTACCACACCCAGGACAGCAAAATTCAAAAACAATGTAACTTTTTAGAAAATCCGGAATATAATCTTTATAGGACACAAATGAAGACAACTTGCGTGTATTATATATAACAACAATAAACCTAGCGGCACCATTTAATAGCCGTTTCATTTTCTCGAGAGTTCTTTTAACAATTCGTTCACCCTGTCTGCCAAAAAAGGGTAAGCGGAGATATATTTTTGGGATATTTTCGTCAGAACTGTTTTGTGTCGTTTTTGAGGTGGATTTTGATATTTCTGTAACAATTTCTGGCATAATTTGCTGGAAAAACCATTCCATAACACAAATTGTTTAATTTTGTCAAGTTCTTTAGATAATAAGTTGGCGTTACTGCAAAGTTTGCGTGCTCGATCTATCAAAGTTCTTATCCATGTTACTTTCCTGGACCAAGGCTCGAAACTATTGTAGTAACCCAGTATGTGTTGACTTTCGGTATACTGTAGTACCATCATTCACAATTTTCAAATCCAAAAAATGAACATGTGTGAACTGCAATTGTTCGCTGAAAGAGTTCAACTGCTCTTCCACAGACTCAGTGTTGACAGGTTTGATTAACACCAATGTGTCGTCTACAAATCTCATATATGTTCTAATAATACCAGCTTCTATTAATGGTGTTATCACAATCTTTTCGAGTTCTGACATAATTATGTCTGCCAAAACACAACGTCAAAAGAAACAAATCTGTAACCATTGTCTGTCCATTCTCTAGGGATGGACTGTATCCTGTCTGCGGCATCAAAAGAGTCTTTTCAGTTTGTAGTCATTTTGTGTAAAGGGTTTCAACAGTGTTGCCAGATATTTCCCAACAGCGTAATATGCTGAACCAATGTTGTTCACAACTGGCCTAAACGGGGGCAGGTCATCAAACTCCTTATGTATCTAGCTGCACAGTCCATAGGCCCTAGCTGCATGTCCGTTCTGTGGTCTAAGCTTTTTGTGTTCTTCTTTCGTAATTTCACAATTACGGAAGTAATTGAAAAGTTTTGCACTGCAAGTTTTGCACTGCATTCATGCAGTTTATCGTGAATGTCGATTATATACTTACAATATAGAAACACAGAACAAGGGCGTGGCCACTCCCTCATTCCCGGGACCCGGTCCAAAATAGATCCATGTCACTCTTCTGATCAATACCTTTCGAAGGACGTATATATTATATATTTACGTCGCGTGGTTATCGAGTTATAAAAGCACAGACATACATTCTACGGCTGTAATAGAAAAAGATAACAATATTTGGCATTCTTGACGGTAAAAACACTATAAACTGTTCAAATAGAATTGTGAATGCGACGTTAAATTCTCTCTCTCTCTCTCTCTCTCTCTCTCTCTCTATCTTTCTCTCAAATAGAATTTCCCAGCCTTTGTGTTCATGGTGCTTGTATTGGAGAAAGTCTCAATGTTTAGTCACAGACAGGGATGTAAGGTACCGTATTGCCAGGCTGCAGCATACCCAAGTTCCTATGCAAATATTCTTCCAAAGCTGAAGGAAAGATTTGGGAAACATTGCAGAGATCAAGACACTGTGTAAATGCAGGCCACCTAAAATCCGATCCCAATTGTTATGCAAATTCTCAAGTCACTCAAACCCGCGACAAAAGTTTCAGTGTGGTCCAGTTTGTTAGAGGCAACCTGCCACTCATTTACATTTAAAAGACATGTTTCCTCGGGACTATACAGTCACTGCACTTGATTCAGTGGATTACACGACTCTCTGACATGTCAGGCCAAGTATAATGAATATCCCCTCATTCTCGTTTAGTGGCAACTAGTATACTTTACATATATAATAAGAGAAGGATGGAAACGGCTTTTGGATAGATTCTGTGAATAGGACAACGAAAGCTCTTAACCCAAGTTGTGTCACTCATCTTTTGGGTTATTCAACTTTCTTAAAACATATCACTCTATTCAACACACTATAAATAATGTATTTCAACAGGTTTGAGCTGTTTGAAGGTTGTACTTATGACCCACTTCAAATATCAACTTGAAATATTCTTAGTTCCTGGACGCACGACCGGCAACAGGCTTTAATTTGGCTTGCGGCCCAGTATAACAGTAAAAGGGAGGTAAGTAGGGCTAGGTACGAGACTAATGTATACTAGTGTTCGCTAGTGTGCATAGTTCAGTTCAGTTTAGCCACACAACCCCATCACATGCTCCACAGGGAATCCTATATTCATGGCAGGCATTTCCTCGTTAGTTCAGCACCGATAAATATTTTTCATCCCACAGAAAAATTGTCCTGTCTTGAAATATATGGTGGGGAGGGGGACCTGTCCGCTGAACGCATTTGTGTAGAATTCTTTGTATTATCTCCCCTCAATTGAGTATTTCGAAGCCGTTTTGGTCTGCCAATGGTTTAGCCAAAGATGAAATAACACCTGGAAGAAAATAACATCCAAATATAATGAACGTTGTAATCACATTCACATAATAGTGCAACGTTCGACTTCAAAAATAGAGATAGAATATGGCATACGTGTATTTCTACACAACACAGGCATGTTCTATGGATAACGTCTTTATTGCTGTGGAGCTGACGTTGCGTTTTGTGAAGCAGTAGTATAGAAAGGTTAAAAGCTGTCACATTGACCTACTTCCGTGTGGAGGCCACGGGGAGGTCACGTGATCACTATAGTTCAAGGTCATTTGAATGATGCATGTACTGTATGCTCTCAGGGGTTTTTCCATTGGCACTTGTGCGCAGGTATATGACGTCACTTCCGGTAGGCGTGAATCGGACGTGACCTGGGTATGGTTGACCTACATCCGGAGACATATGATTCAATGATAGGAATGTATTGACCTGTTTTACATTCGGGTCTTTTGATCGTATGATGTACTCCGTCCATTCATCTTTACATCCGGGTCTATACATGTACAGACTTGTACTGGGTCAACCATACCATAAGTGCCAATGGAAAAACCCCTGAGAGAATACAGTACATGCATCATTCAAATGACCTTGAACTATAGTGATCACGTGACCTCCCCGTGACCTCCACACGAAAGTAGGTCAGAGTGACAGCTTTTAACCTTTCTATACTACTAGCGAGATATTCAAATGGGGGAGCAGAAAGGATTTAATTTTAATTACATTGCACAATCAGATACCGACATAAAAGCTTCTTTCAAACAATAATAAGGAAATATTTTACAGATTCTTCCAAATTAATCTAACTGGTAGGCTACTTGGGTTCCTTGACCCAAGACCTAATTAAAGCACTCGCGAATTGATTAATTAATCAAATATTCCAGGGAAAAAAAACACTCCCTATCTACCAAAAGGGGAAAAACCCTATTATAAGAGCCAACGTCACCATCTTGCGTTATGGACAGTTCGATCTCTGCCTCAACTTTTTTTTGTGTTCCCAGCCATAAAGCAAGCCAATCAACTACAAAGCTATTTTTAAGTAGGCTACTTTGAAAGAGATTCGAAGCTGTTAAGCTTCAGGACTCTGGTTTGGGGACAACTGACCTATATTTCTTTCTCCCACCGGCGTCATAAATATGCCAGTAGGCATTGAAATGACGTCATCAGAAGTATCTGTTTGACTTTGTGACCATACTTTATGTATGCATGGAATGGGCGCTGCTTTGGTCATGGTGCCCAAGACCAACAGCTGATGTGCATTACTTCAGTGAGTTGATTCCTATTTCATTAATATTTCCATAATTAAATATGGAGACAGTGTCCCGGAATAGAATGGAATAATTCTTTGGGCTGTTTTCCGACGAAGTAGGCTCTCATTTGCAAATTGTCCGGTACTGCGTCAGTTAGTCAGTCCATTGTCCGGTGATGAGTCAGTCCATCCGAATCCTTTCGTCGGCAAAATAAGGACATTAGAACCTTGCTTTTTGGCTTGACCTTGCATTAGGGGAATGTTACCAGCAAGTTCTGAGCTGACCTACTTATGTGACCTATAAACCTCGAAATTTTGAGAGGATTTAAGGTTATTTCTAGATAGAGAGCCCCCAAGTCATCTCTCCACCGTCTCCCGTATTTGTAGATAGAGGGCCCCGAAGTCATCTCTCCACCGTCTCCCGTATTCCTACGAACCGTTGACATTGGTACACACTTAAGTCATATCAAAGCCTACTTCGTAGGTCCTGTGACTATGCTCATGTGAAGAACTGGGGAGATTATATATCTCTTTCATAATTTTAGCTAAGTACGTATCATCCCTCATAACAATGGTCATTTTTGTTCATCTTAGTAATTAACGAATACAAAGTTTTCCCTATATGGATGAAAAATATGTTTTAATATATTGGCTCTCATATGCATATTGTCCGGTAATGAGTCAGTCAGTCAGACCATTGTCCGGTAATGAGTCAGTCAGTCCATCCGAATCGTTTCGTCTGCAAAGTAAGGAGAACCGTTGACATTAGAACCTTGATTTTTGGCATGAACGTGCATTAGGAGACTGATACCAGCAAATTCTGAGTTGACCTACTTAGGTGACCTATAAACCTCAAAATTTTGAGAGGATTTCAGATTATTTCTAGATAGAGGGCCCCCAAATCATCTCTCGACCGTCTCCCGTATTTCTAGATAGAGGGCCCACAAGTCTCGGAATTACTGAGGAACTCTTGCACTCTTAGGGTTAATTTCACTAGACCAACGCAAGTCTGTTAAAAGTCATGGATTTATTCAACAACACTTCTGTGACCATGCCACTGTGTTACAATCTCTCAAATTTGTATCGAGACTGTTCAAGACTTGGTAAAACTTTCCTCGCGGATGCAGTCCTCAGTGGTTACTTCTTACACATAATCCGATCACCCGAAGAACAAACCAAATGACTTCTGGATTAGAGGAATATAAAGTTCAGACGCGAAACTAATCTCAACATTTACAATAATCAGTGAATGCAGAAAAATGTGCGGTCAATAGAACATCTAATCTCAGTATTTATAATGATCAGTGAATGCAGCGAAATTTAAGGTCAATGGAACTGTCCCAACATTCCAATACACCGGGAGGGTGGAGGTCGCTGCGATCACACCTAGTTCTAATGTCATTGAAACACATTAAATCTTTCAATTGTCTCAGATTATGCTCTCCATTACACTGAAGTCTCTCCACTGGTATTGTCCTAATCTATTTGTTGTGAATCCTAATCCACAGGAACCAGTAGAGCAAGTCGTTGAGCACTTCGCGTCACAATCGTGTCTTTGGCTCTAATGTATTGTTGAAATTTCTCATCAACTTTGTAGTTTTTGCAGGTGAGAGTAACCTGGCGCACTTTCCCGTCTCCGCCTGGAAAGACATCTTTCACAAGACCCAAGCGGTATTCCCCACGAAGAATGTTTTTGTCAGCCACGATGACGACATCTCCAGGTCTTAGATTGCGGCGAGAAGTAGACCACTTCTGTCTTATCACCAGAGTGGTGTATAGTTCCACCCACTTCTTCCAGAAATGATCAGCGATGGTTTGTACCAAGTGGTATCTGGTACTGTCAGAGCTATGAGGTTGCCATCCTCCTGGATTCTTGGCAGTTGCACGCCCAAGTAGAAGACTGTTAGGTGTGAGTACATTTATATCGGAGTCTTCACTTGGGTGGACTCCAATGGGTCGTTCATTGAGAAGGTTAGCTACTTCAGTGCATACTGTAAGAAACTCCGCCACAGAAAGACGCTGGTTGTGTACAGCAAAGTTGATTGCTCTTTTAGTACTCTTCACTAGCGATTCAACAGCACCTTGGCGCCACGGGCTATCTGCCGGTCCAAAGATCCAACTTAGTCCCTTCTCTGTGGTATTTCTCTGCAGCATGTCCTTGTCAATGTTTTCCCATACTGCCTTCAACTCACGTTCTGCCCCAACTAGCTGTGAGCCAGGGTCACTGTATATCACTTCTGGCCAACCACGAATACTCGCAAACCTACTGAGCGCCATCAAGAATGAGCTTGTGTCATATCCAAAAACTGCTTCAATATGTACAGCCCTCATGGTGAAATCAGTGAAGATAACATCGTATCCCTTGCCAGTCGTTCGTTTTTGCACTTCTCCACGAACAGGATATGGTCCGAACAGATCAAGCATGATGTGATTGAATGGCACAGAGGGTTTCAAACGGGCTTCAGGTAGCAGACCCATTTCCTGCTGCAACAGGATTGGTTCCCTCAGTTTACACAGCTGACAGTTCTGTTTCACTTTCTTAGCTAATTTGTCACCATGAGGTACCCAGAAGTACTGTCGAAATCTTGCAAGTGTTGCTTCACGTCCTCTGTGTCCTGCTCGATGTGCTCGTTCCATGAACAGACGGGTTCCATGATGTCTTGCTGGAAGAAGCTTCTGGAGTTCCGAGTCAGAAGTCATGGCATTGTATTTCTGCATGCGCTATCCGACTACCCATATGCCATTTGGACCCTTGCCAGGGGTCAATCTAGCATACTGACCTCCTTTGGCAGCTTTTCCACTATCTTTCTCTAATTCATCATGGACAGTGCTTTGTATGTCATTGACAACATAGTCTTCTGCTTCACGTAGCTGCTGAGGGGTTACTAGACTACTGTGCGCACCTCTGAATGATTTGTTCTTTGCTATGTTGCATAGCCTTGCAATTACCCAAATGACTCTGTCAATAGAACCATACCGTTTGTAGTCGATCAGGTGGAAAGCAGCTTCTGTAGCTGCTGTGGCACAGACCCTTTTCTCTCCAGGTAAGGGATCTTCCTTTTGAAGACCTAGCTTCAGACTCCATAGTTCAACGGGTTTGTATAGAATGGATGGGCCATTCCACCACTCTGTGTCAGCTCCCAGTTGCATTGGAGTGCGACCTCTGGTAAGCCAGTCTGCAACGTTTTGATCACCAGATATCCATGCCCAGCAGGACATGTCATCATTAGTTTCGGCTTGAATCTCTCCAATTCTGACTCCTTCATACACTTTGAATCTTGTACTGGTCTTGTTAATCATGTTCAGAACAGTCTCAGAATCGACGAGATGAATAACTTCATCAAAGTCAAACCTCATTTCCTTCTGAATGATAACACGAGCTCTCTTGGACAGCACAGCCGCATTTAGCTCCATTTGTGGAGTAGAGACCTTGTTGAGAGGAGCGATTCTACTTTTGGCCATGATGAGTCTACACCAATAGTCTCCTCCTTCCAGTCTCCACCTGATGTAAGCAGCAAATCCATATGCTAGATCACTGCCATCACTCAGAATGATTAGTTGTGGTGTCCATACAGCATCAGGTGGATGTAGGCAGCGCTTAAGCTCCAGTTGCTCCAATTCAAACATGATGGTGAAAAATGCATCCATTTGGTGCGCAAATCTAATGAAAGTTGATCATCCCATTGTAACTTGCGTGCCCAGGTTTCTCGGAGATACACTTTAGCGAGGAGTGTAAAGGGACATACCAGGCCCAATGGATCATAGATTGTGATGACTTGTTCTAGCACAATTCGTCTTGTCAGGATATCAGAAATGGAATGTGGAATGTCTGATTTCATCAGATTTGGACCTGTGCGCTGTGCCTTTTTCTTCTTCGAGAAGTTGAGTGTTACTTTGAACACCATGCAGTCTTCTACCGGTTTCCATCCCATGCCTAAGACTCTAACATTGTCACTGTCTCCTTTTAACAACATTTTGACATTCTCAGTCGTCGGCTGCACAACTGCACAATCGTCAAGTTGGCCTTCTGTTCTGGCAGTTGACTCACCACTGAGCTGCCACCCTTTTCTAGCATATCCTCTGTGTCTCGGGATACCTGAAGAGCATTGGTTTTACTTTCAAATGAATCAATCAGATCATCCACGTAGCTAGATTTTCTCAGAAGTTGTGCTTCTCTTGGACTGTCTTGTTTGAACAAGTCTGCAGTTTTGTAGATTGCTTCTGTGCTGATGGCAGGGGCAGGTGTATCACCCATGTTGACGCGTTCGATCACATACACATCTGGCTTCCGATCCTGCTGTAAGTTTCGCCACAGGAAGCGATGACAGTGTTGCTCGAGCAACTCCAGATGAACCGAGTTGAACATATTCTTAATGTCTCCAACAACTGCAATCGGTTCCTCTCTCCATCTCAACAATAGACCAATGAGATTGTTCAGATAGCAGTCTGGACCTTTGGCAAGGCAACTGTTCAATGAAACTCCATGGGAGACTTGGCTGGAATTGAACACTATCCGAACATGTGTAGAATGTGAACGTGGATTCAACACTGCAAGGTGACTTATGTAGAATTTTGGTCCTGTCCAGCCTTCGATCTCTTCTGGTGACAATTTCCGTGCTACACCCCGGTCCAACATATTGTAATGACTGTGAGTCATATTTCCTAGCTTCCTGGTGAATGTGTTGCAGTGTTGAAAATTGGACCCTACGTGACGGAATATCTTTGGTACAACCCTACTCGTTTTTGGAATATTACCGACGTAATTGTGACACTATAAGGAAACTACAGACTTACCTTGATTTAATATCATCGAATCCAGTAATATGTGGACTGTAGACCTATTGGAGTGTTTTCAACAAGTATGCTCTTGTCTCTCATAGTATCCGCCATCGCAACTTGCAGCCTGGCATGTTTTTGCGTGATTAGGTTTTTCCAGGCAATGTATATAATGTTGTTGTTTTAGAAGCGGACTATTGTACTCACCCTCTTCATTCCAGGATAACAGTACTTTACATTGCGTTTTATTGACATTATTTGTGATGTTTGACCCGTAATTCTGACAATTATGTGCGGACTATTTGCGCGGACTACAGTATCTGCTACCGTGTTCCTACGCCTAATTTCGTCTGCTTGAGAGATCTACCAGTTGGTGAATTTAATTGTGTAACACATTTATTCTTGAACAGTAAGTATTTCCCTTTGAAGACAATGTTCTTTGATTATTCTAGTGTCCGGGAAAATTATGATTCCAGGCCGTTGGCTAATAGTTCATGATATTTTAATGGCCAAACCGAACACTTCGGCCAGTCGGACCTGATCGCCATTATGAAACATGAGAGTTTCGCCGACCAACTAGAATAGAAGCTTGTGCTCCACCTTAAATCATTGTCCTTCACCCAAAACATTGATATTATTTGAATCTTGAGTAAAGATTATTACGGAGCACAAATAGAGCACAAGCTGGTTCAGTAATTAATATTTAGTATTTTATTATTGTAGTACGGCCATTAGTTTGCCATGTTCGCCATGTTGTAAATCTAGGTCAGTCTGCAAGCCGGGTAAAAGTTGTTGTGCTTTTTGCTATCTTAAATGAAACATTTATATCTGTTGGTGTTGATCGATTCAGTAGATCAAAATATTAAGAAGCCCAACTTGAGCACAAGACGGAAATGTATATTTATGTGAATTTGGGGGATTTTTATGATTGGAAGTAGTGCCAAATCTCTGTGGTTGGGTCACGTGACACCCCCGGCAAAAGTCTATAAATTGGGGCGAGAAACGAGCAATGGCAATCGACTGCTCGTCACCGGTGGGTGCACATCAATAGACCAGCGCAGTGGTGGCCTGATAGGGTATAATAAAGGTACCCATATTGTGTAGTGCCATATGGGCATGCTATGCAATACAGTATATTTGGATATGGTGTAGGGCATATGGTACATGCTGAAGCTACCGGGTGTGGGTTAGTAGTATATAAGGAGCAGATCACTACCAAAGAGGGCTCACTCCATGAATGAAGCCTTTTAATATACCCAGTTGTGTCAGTATGCTGTCAAGTGGATTTACATGTAAAGCTACCCGATCTGGATTAGTAGTATATAGAGAGTAAATCACTGGAGCTAACCCCATGTACGAGAATGTTAAAGATATGCAGTTGTGTTGATTCCTGAAGAATAAATTTACAAGTTTGAGCTGAGTTATGTCTTTGTGTCCTTCTATCCTATAACTGCTACTGGAACAGTCACTGTGTTGTTTTCTTTGTGCCCTGGATTAGTACCGGAATGCCATATCATACTCTGTCTGCGAAACCCAACCCTGCATGGGTTATGATCTTATAATATTATAGGCCATACAGCAATAAACAATTTTCATAATATATACTACTCCAAACTCGGCCTGGGGTCAGTATTTATTACACTGGTGTCAGAAGTGGGATGCCTAATTAATTGGCATCCAGTGAAACGTTCCTGTCCTGGATAATAGTTTATTGGTTCTTGAGAATCTATCCTGAAATAAAGATGGCTGAAAGTCCAGATCCAGAAGTGATATTCAGGGATGATAGTTGTGCTGTTAACGAGCACGGGCAAGGTGATTTGCAACCTGGGGGTATTAATGATGAAGAGGGGGAAAGCAATCATAGCGCAGAGTGTGATGAGCTGGGGCGACGAGGCACACATGGAGTGAAATCTGGCTTGTCTCATCGGGCCAATTTGAAGATTAAGCCAGAATCTTATGATGGCACTGCAGATTGGGAGGAGTACTTTTCTCACTTTGAAGATTGTGCGGAGTTAGGATCCTGGACGGACGATGAGAAGGCATTGGCCCTATCTGCCAGTTTACGGGGAATGGCCCGGACCTTTTACATGGGGCTTACATTGGCAGAAAAACGGAATTTCACAATCTTAGCTAGGAAACTAGAGCAAAGATTTGGCTGCTCTAGGCAACAAACACGCTGGCTATCTAAGCTGGAGGGTAGGTATAGACAGCCAAATGAATCAGTAGCAGCATTTGGTGATGACCTCCGGCAGATGGCCCAGAAGGCATATCCCACCCTTGGGGCTCAGGCCCAAGAGGCGCTAGCACTCAACCAGCTCTACAAGTCTATTACCCTGGAAATGAAATGTCGCTGTATAGACAAAGAGTGCAAAACCGTCATAGAGGCTGCAGAGGTGATTGAGCGATTCGAGGCTATTCTAGAAGGAAGGGACAAAAGGAAGGTGGTAGTCCGGGCAGTTAACGGCAATGAACAGAATGCTGGCACTCAGAGGGGAGACGTGTTAGCTCTGGGCAACATGGATGCCACATTGAAGCAAATTTTGGAGCGTCTAGAGAAGCTAGAGGGCAGAGGGAATCGCAACTGGAGAGGGCAGAGACAGAGTAATCAGCAGAGTAACGTTCAGCGAGGTGCCTGTTATTCTTGTGGTTCCCATTCTCACTATGCCCGGAGTTGCCCCCTGAATCAGCGAAGTGATTCTGTGGGACAGCCGTTTCCCAACCAGCAGGGAAACGAGACCCCGTCTACTCTGTAGGCCGAGAGATGACGGATAGTGAGAGGCCTGAGCATAGTTTGTTGAAAAACTCTGATGAGCATTTAACAGGTGATGAAAACTCTGTTCATTTGGGAGGAACAATACGAGCGGGGCATGTACCAAGAAAAATTAACAAATGGGACACTGGATTATTTACTTCTGCTTCCATCGAAGGTGCATCACAGACTGTAAGCTTCCTGATAGACACTGGGTCCATCATTACTCTATTATCCAAACTACTGTACGATGCCATAGACACCACTAACCGGCCGGTATTAAACCCTGTAGTTGCAAACATCCAGGGTGCTAATGGTGTTTACCTTACTGTCCACGGTGATGCTGTATTTGGTGTCACATTTGGAGATATATTTTTCAATCTGCGCATTGTAGTTTGCGACATCAACATTGATGGAATCTTGGGGCAAGATTTCTTACTGCAAAATGTCAAGATCATAGATTACAAGTGGCTTAAATTGAGGACCCAAAACAATGATGAAATTTCTTGTTGGATCGGTGGGGAAGCAAGAATGATCTCTCACGTTCAGCTCAAAGAGACATGCACAATACCACCATGGTCTGTTGCATGTGTGTCTGTAACCATTCCTGAATCCAACCACCTTTCCCCTATTGGGTATGTTGAGCCCATGATAGACCAAACAAATGATAGGGAAGTGCATGTTCTACATGGAGTCATCAACACATGTGGTGGAAATCCGACCATACAGTTGGTGAACATCAGTGATGAAGAAGTTGTAATGCAGTCTCAGACCAGGATAGGAACATGTAGGTCATGTTATGAGGTACCCAGCACCATTACCCCTGAGCGGATGTGTGCCAACAGTTTGAGAAATCACGACCAGTCCGAACCTGAAACCCTGCCGGAACATTTAGTTGACCTTTTGGAGAGAAGTTCAATACATCTTCAGGGAAGTGAGAGAGCAGCTTTGATTTCCCTCCTCCAAAGATATAGTGTCGCATTTTCGAAGTCTGCTGGAGACCTGGGCAGAACAGACAAAGTTCAACATCAAATTAATACCGGAGATGCTGCACCTATACGGCTTCCCCTAAGGAGGTTACCTATTGGCAAGAGGAGTATAGTTAAGGAGGAAATCCAGAAGATGTTGGAGAGGGGTATAATACAGCCCTCCACAAGCCCATGGGCAGCCCCGATAGTCTTGTGCATGAAGAAAGATGGTACCCCTAGAATGTGCTTGGACTATCGCAGGCTTAATGACGTCACGATAAAGGATGCCTACCCGCTGCCACGCATTGACGAGTGCTTGGACTCCCTCAACGGTGCCCAGTGGTTTAGTTGTATGGACTTAAACTCCGGGTTCTGGCAAATCGCTGTGACTCCAGAAGACCAGAAAAAGACAGCCTTCCTTACTAGTCAGGGTTTATACCAATTTTCTGTGATGCCATTTGGCCTTGCAAATGCACCCTCAACTTTTGAACGCCTAATGGAGGATGTACTGAGAGGGCTGCAATGGGAAGAGTGCCTAGTTTACATCGACGACATAATAGTTCCAGGCGAATCTGTGAAGGAATCACTCCAAAGGCTAGAACATGTTTTCCAGAGGTTGGTAGATGCCGGACTGAAACTCAAACCTGCCAAGTGTGTCTTCTTCCAGAAGAACGTGAAATTTCTCGGGCATGTTGTATCAGAAGAGGGTGTTGCTACAGACCCAGAGAAAATCTCTGCTATAGAGGAATGGCCGGAGCCCCGGACTGTTAAGCAGGTGCAAAGTTTTGTGGGACTTTGTTCTTATTATCGACGTTTTGTCCAAGGCTTTGCAGGAATATGTAAACCTCTCCATAAGCTTACCGAAAAGGGGGTACACTTCAACTGGACTGACCATTGTCAAACAGCCTTTGAAACTCTGAAGAAAGCACTGACTACCTCACCGGTATTGTCATATCCAGTGCCCGGGAAGCCATTTATACTGGACACCGATGCCAGTGATATGTCGGTCGGTGCTGTGCTTTCCCAAGAACAAGATGGCAACGAAAAGGTGGTGGCTTACATGAGCAAATCGATGAACAAACATGAACAGTCCTATTGTGTCACAAGAAAGGAGCTTTTGGCAGCCATTACCGCTTTGAAGCACTTCCATCCATATCTCTATGGACAGGAAGTTCTTCTGAGAACTGACAACGCAGCCGTGAGCTGGATGAGGAGCTTGCGTAATCCCACTGGTCAAGTGGCCAGATGGTTGCAGGAAATGGGAAATTACAATCTGGAGATAAAGCATCGGGCTGGGAGAAGCCATGCAAATGCTGATGCATTGTCAAGACGACCCTGTAACACATGCGCCAGACAGGAGCAAGCCAGTACTGAGGCCAAGGATGCATGTGATGAACCTTGCAGCACCCAGGATGAACAGGAATTTGTACGAGTCACTACTAGGAAGCAGTCCATCATGCAAGGACTAAAAGAACACCAACTGCTCCTAGAATCATGGGACCCTCCTACAATTAGAAGGCATCAAATGGATGATCAAAATGTGGGACCAATTATGGCTGCACTGAAAAAGGGTGAAGGTAGACCAGAATGGTCCACCATATCACACCTTTCCTCCATTCTGAAGACGATATGGCGTTCATGGGATCGTTTGGAACTGCACGGTGGAATGATGTACAGGAAATTTGTAACCCAACACAACACCACAACTTACCAGCTGGTTGTCCCCAGTGTATGTCAGCAGGAGGTCATCAGACTGCATCATGACATCCCTTCTGCAGGCCACCTTGGGTCCCAGAAGACACTGTCTAAAATCACACAGGCTTTCTACTGGCCTGGGATGAAAAGAGATGTCCAGAAGTACTGTCTGCAATGTGACAAGTGTGTGGCAAGGAAGATGCCTACATCACGGACACGTGCCCCTCTTGGACAATACTTGATGGGAGAGCCTATGGAGAGATTACAAATGGACATTCTCGGTCCACTACCTCTGACTGACAAAGGCAACAAGTTTCTGCTCGTCATAACTGACTGCTTTACTAAATGGACTGAGGCTATACCACTCCCAGACCAAGAAGCACTGACCGTCGCAAATGCACTCCTCACAGAGTTCATCTGCAGGTTTGGGACGCCACTGCAGATCCATACCGACCAAGGCACAAACTTTGAGTCTAACCTCTTGGCATCAGTCTGCACACTTTTGCAAATTGACAAGACACGAACTTCTAGTATGAGACCACAATCCAATGGTGTAGTAGAGAGGTTCAACAGAACGCTGGCCACCATGTTAACGATATATTGTGAGAAGCAGCAACGTGAATGGGACAAGTATCTGCCACAAGTGATGATGGCATACAGGGCCTCCATTCACGCCAGCACAAATGTCTCTCCCAACATGATGACTTTGGGCAGGGAGGTGGTCCTTCCATTGCAGGCTTACACAAGCCAGCCGCTTGGCTATGACGGTCCTATTGGTGCTGACGCCTACGTTCTGCAGTTACAGGACACTTTGCAGATGGCACACACAGTGGCTCGGAAGGTACTGAAGCAGAAGGCTGAGTACCAGAAAAGACATTATGACTTGAAGGCAGTGAAACGTCCGTTGAAGCCAGGGCAGGCAGTTTGGCTGTACAATCCCATACGTAAAGTTGGAGTCTGCCACAAGCTGACTT